>CM067494.1:25841594-25858605 GCA_034552555.1 Semaprochilodus insignis
GGTCATGCATAGAAGCACACAAAGCGTTACCTTGCACCACTTTTGCGCAGAAGTGTCCTCGTTCACTGATTGTAGCTTTTTGCTGCAGTTGTTTCCACTCGTGAGACAAATCTAAACAACCGAATTGAACAGATATGTTTCACTGTGCCAGCTGTAATCTGTCATTGCTGTGTTTTCCTGTGATGCATCAGCTTTTCACATGTGAGCCCTTGTCCCTGGTAATTGTTCTAAGTCATGTACAGGTAAATTGCTGGGTCATCTGTATCAGGTTTTCCAGTCTGGCTCACAGTCACACTTAACTACTAACTAATGCTTAAATACAGAGAAATATCCGGAACCAGGGAGCCCCAGTGAGAGTCAGGCAGGCCTGTGTAGCTCAGAAAAGGTTTTTGCGTATGGTTATGAAGAGAGTATATTATCAAAGGCTTGTGAACTCTTGGGTCAGTTTATGTCACTAATCCTCGTCCCCACGAATTCAGTTTTATGATTTCCCCTCTCGAGCAGACATAATTCAACTCCTTCGTTAAATGCTAAATTTAGATGTGTAAATACAGACAAACCGCCAGACTGCTGTAGATTCTGGCACAGACTCCTGTTATAATGCGTTATAAGTGTGTTATAAGACAGTAGCTGCTGCATCTATGGAGTAATAAGTAAATTAATACTTTTCACAGTGCTGTGACCTTTCTAAACGATGCTCTGTGCTTTTTAACCTTGTAGGAAAATCCCCCTGGCACCAGAAAATTCAACCTCGTCGGCTGCTGCGTCCTCTCATCGGTCAAGCACAAACTCGCTTTCCTCTTCTTCGGGCTTCCTCAGCCCTTCCCCTCCGCCTCCCTACGGCCAGTCGTACGACAGCAAGCCTGTGTTGTCGTACGGGACCACCCTGAATGCCCGGGCCACGCCTCAAAGGGCGGGAGAGCAGCTGGCCTACAGCTGCAGCGCTGGCGGCAGCAACAGCAGCAGCAGCAGCTCATCCAGACAAGTGTCCTCGTCATCACCCCAGATGCCTTCAGCCCACTCCTCCTCACTGCCCTCCACACCTGGCTCCAGCAGACCCCTCAAATCCCGCTCCGGAGCCAAATCTTTCCGGGTCAGGGACTCTTCGTCCTCCGCGACGCTGGCTGGCTCTGTCGCCAACAGCAGTGGCAACAGCGGGGGCAGCAGCAGCATCAGCACGAGCAGTAGCGTGGGGGCGAAAAAGCGCAAAAACAGCTCTGTACTGACGCCCCACAGCACCTATGCTGCAGAATCTTTGTCTTCGTCCTCCTCTTCCTCCTCCTTCAAGAAGAATTGCACGGTGAACTCGGGCACCTCAGGGAGCAGCTTCCACTCCTCGCTTACCTCCACTCCCTCCTCTACGGCTTCCTCGTCCTCATCCTCCTCTTCCTCTCACAGCGCGGGTGTAAACTGTCCACCGGGCCGCGGCAACTCGCTGAGTCTTCGACAGGAAGCGGCCAGCCGCGGGCCACCGCCAGCCAGCCCGGCCGAGCCCATCAAGCGCATGAGTGTGGTGATGAACAGCAGCGACTCCACGCTCTCACTCGGCCCGTTCGTCCACCAGAGCAGCGAGCACCACGGCCACGTGGATGCCAGAATCGACAGCAAGAGGAGGAAGAGTTCTCCCGCCAGCAGCGGCCTCGCTAGCACAGGTACCTCTACGCGCAAAATGACAGCTTAGACATTTGGGAACACTCTTTAGAAGTGTTGAGTTGCTGTTTTTAATGATATATAACCAGTTTTGTAACAAAACGACGTTAGTATATTCAAATCGAATCATTCAAATGGTTCCAGACATTCTGTGTCCAGAAAGTTGATTAGAGCTACAGGCGATCATCAGTCAGTCAATCAACCTTTATGTAGACTGGGAAGTACGTGGAGGGTGACCCTCATTTGCAATATAGCTTAGCAAGTTAACAGGGATAAAAAAAAGCAATATATATATGTATATATAGGTGTGTGTGTATGTAATTTATCAGCACAAATAAGAAATAGATAATAAAATTAAAAAATAGATAAATAGCAATAAGAAATAGATAATAAAATTAAAAAATAGATAAATAAATAGAAATATGAAATAGATAATACAATTAAAAAATAGCAATAGAAATGTGAATACTTAAAAAAAAAAAAAAAAACTCAAAAGTAAGTAAATCATTGGAAATGACAAGCTAGGTTATCATCCAAAATGCCATGCAGTTAATAAGTGGTGAAAAGGGAGATAACACAAGAAATTCATATTGGAAATATATGTATCATTTAAAAACCTCAATAAAAATAAAATGTTGAATCAAAAACATCTGTTGTCTATAATATTTAAATGTACATATTTAAATAAAGCCAGAACAGCCATTACGATGCTACGTGATTCCAAACATTTGAGTTGTGAGTTTAGACATAAGCTGGTAGGCTGGGTATTGTAGCGGTCCTGGTTAAGATTTGTGATGGGATATTTAGTTGAGGTGGTGATGCTAGCTAAGGTACAAGCCTACACAGCTACACTTAAGACCACCCGAAAAGTCTAGTTACTGCCCCCAAATTTAAAGTGCATGTACTTAAATGAAGAAAGCACATATAAAGGCTGTAGTGCATTTCATTTATTCTTTATTAATGTTGAGTATTTGTGTCTGCGTTTGCCTTTGTCTTCAACAGCATCTTCAGGAGGAGGAGGAGGAGGGTCACAGGGTCCTGGAAGGCCCAAAATGCCCAAATCTCCAGCCATCAACAACATCCATAGCAAACATGCACGGCCCATGCCAGGAACACCAGGTCTTCCCAACAACTCGCTCCTACATCAGGTAGCCTGTTAGCTTTTATGCTTTTATAAGCTAATTGGATCATTCCTTTTTTTCCATCATTAAAATGTCCCTCTGTGCAACATCTGCTTCTTTGATGGTGCAGTAGAACAGAAACCATATCACCCGCTACACTTCCTATAGTGTGTTGTAACCTGTCTCCAAGCGCGGTGTAGATCCAGTTATTGATATAGCGGTGTGTGTCGGAGGCGTCTGCTAGAGGAGCAGATTCTAGCTGTAGATTATAACACTAGTCCTCCAGCAATTAGTCACAGCAAGGTTTACGATTTTGTTGGCCCATTAAGAAAGAGAAAGCTTTTCTTCAGAGCAATGTATTGGTTTAATTAAAATCTGATGTGGTATGCTGGAATAGGTGATGATAACTTACATAGAAACTCAAGCCTGGTGTTTCCTCTTAGCTGTTTTCTTGATAGGGCTGAAGGCTTTACTCAGCTAAACCCAGCCCTTACAAACAAAGCCTAGCTAAATGGCTAGATATCAGTTAATAAGTTCACATATTTTTATATAGATTTTTGAAGCAACAAAATGACAAAATAATCACAATTGAGCCCATATGGAAAAAGAAATACATGGCCATGTGCTTTCATATTCAAGATAAATTTTGAATACATTATTTGATCCCACAACGGACACACTAAAACACTAAAAACACGTTGGGCATTTTAATACATTTCGGTATGTATCTGATGAATATACCTGAAAGATACTTAAATATAAATATATACTTAACGTGGGAAACAGTGTTTAACAAAGAATGAAGAGAATTCTGTTTCTCAAAAGTGAAAACATTAAGCGGCAATACATACATTCACAGCTCTGGAAAAATTTAAGAGACCACCTCAAAATGATCAGTTCCTCTAGTTGTACAGTTTCTGGGTTTGTGTTTGACCAAAATGAGCAGTTCTGTTTTATTCTACACACTACTGGAAACACGTCTCCCAAATTCCAGATCAAATATTGTATTTAGATCTGTTTATTTAGAAAATCACTAATGACGCCTCCAGAAGCCTGTTTTTTGAACCATGCTCGCTGTGCATTTCACCCCAGCCACCGCTCGCCAGTCTTTCTGTAGGTCGCTTGAGGTCATCTTACGGTGGTTAAGTGACATTCGAATGAGGTGGCGCTCATCACGGTCAGTAGAGAGTGGTTTTGGCCCTCTGCCAGTCTGTAGCTGTGTTGTCCTGTGTGTTTGCTGCTTGACCTTGTTCTTATGAACCAGACGCTCACTGTATCTGCCAGTAAAGCTAGAACCCAACCTTCTGTTCCTCACTAAGAACCTGCTGTACATGTGGAGATGCTGATTTAAGAAGAAACTGGAGTGGGCTCTTATTTATTTCCAGAGCTGTATATATTCCATACCTGTTGTCAGAGGATTGACTTTGTTAGCTACTTGTTGCATTGTGCTTGTGTGAACTCAGAGGCACAAGTTATTATTCATGTGAGACGTTCCACTGTATTATTAATATTATGCAGTGCCGTATTCACAGGACTATGGCAATAATGCGGCACAGACTTGTACAATACAATAAGAACACTAAAATACTAAATCTGAATTGTCTTCTCTCTTTTCCCAGCCAAAGGCCCGCCCCTGACACAGGTGGGCCGGCTCTGGGGGCGCGGAGCGGTGGACTGAAACCCGATCTCCGCAAGCTCCCTTAGCGCCCGTCACACCACACTGCACGAGGCCTTCTTCTTCTTCTTCTTCTTCTCTTACTCTCAGCTTCCCGCAATCCTCAGGGTGGAGAGCGCACTGGGCGGCTCAATGATGGCGATCCGTTCCTCCCAGCCACACGGGGGCGCCACAAATGGGAGGGGACAGTGTTTGACATAGAGGAGCGTAGTGGTGTATGTGTGGAGGGGGAGTGGTACGTGTATGTGTGCTATGGTCCCAAGGGCAGCCCCCTAGGAAGGTGGAGGAGGGCTGGAAAAGCGAGGGATGCAGAGGTACAGATAAGGGCTGGTACTGGGCCACACCAACACTACTATGAAACGTTGGAGGGACTTCTAAAGGGTTATATGAGCAAAAGGAGCGTTTCTGCTGATCTCTTCCGAGTGCGCGTGTCTGTTTGAATGTGTTTTCATGTATGTGTCCGGGTAGATGAAACCGGAATACTGGAATTTTTTTTTTTTCCTTGCGCAGCCTGAACTGTAAGTGCTTGGAGAAAAGGAAGTGCACAGGGGGGAAAAAAATGGAGGGAATATCAGGAGTCTCGGTGTGAAAAACGCAATCACATTTAGCTGACCTATTTACTCTATTAGCACCCTGACAGATGGAGCTCAAACAACCATTTAGACAGTTTTACGCACCACAGAGCAAATAAGGTCGACGATCCAAAACGAACAAGCCGGATTAAAGGATTTAAGTCTTAATGTTTCCTTAGAAAACATTTTGTTTACATACTTCCAAGTATCGGCAACTTTGGAGCATATGGAACAAAATGTCGTTTTTGCAGACTAATATCTAGCTTTCGCTATTCGAAGCGCTATTCGGTAACATTAAAACCAGCATGGAAGATGATTTAGAAGTTATCAGATCAAGCCCTCACTATGATCTAATGAACTGATTGAACAGGGCTTCTTTTAAATGAGCCTTCTTAATCGTTGGTGTTAGCCACAGTCCACTTTCACACCGCCATGTGTACCCAGACGGACCCCTGCGTTCTGGCAAAGCTGGTGGTCCTAGCGGCCTTTCCCCACCGTCGTCGTTTCTAGGCAGTTCCAGCAAACGTCGTATTACCCCCTCATGACTTCTCGTCCTTCGGAAATATGACTCGATGAAACCTTTAAACACACTGTAACTCCAGTGTTACGAGTACGGACTGTTGGTAGTATTTGCCTTGGAAACACTGTCTGTCCCTGTCAGTCTTATCTATATGTACACAGATCCTCAGACAGTTACGGAGAATGTCGTTCGCCTTCAGTGATTCCTGTCCAAATCGGATGTCCCCTTCATCACTACAGCTACACGTAGACATCATTGTGTGTGAATCAAGTTTGCCTAAATACACTAAACAATAAACTGTAGGGCAACTATTCTTTGGCAATAGACGACAAAAGGCCCGAGCTCGCAGGCCAGTTCGTACTACAGCAGAGGCTTTGGAATAAGATCTACACTAAAATGAATAACGTGTGTTTACCGTGCCCTTAAAGCTGGTCCTACAGCACCTGGTTTAGCAGCTGCTGTTCGATGCTTCGAAGGAATAGGTCGGAGAGAAACCGACTTTGCACTGTTTTTTTTTTCCCTTCCTTCATGTGTAGTTAATCAGCCAAGACGTGTTTAACTGCCTTAGGTTTGCTTCTGTTTGGCACTGGAGCTGTGAGGCTGTTGCTATCAGGTAATGGAAGCTTGTATGCACCAGATGGAGCTGTTAAATCGACTTCCTTATGTGGTATCTGCGCATGTATGATGTACTTTTAATCTATAAAAAGGGACAAAAGCTATGATGCCAATGTAGTTAGCAAGTACAGGAGGTTTATAAGCACCAGGTGTCCAAATATGGAGTTGTAAGATTGACAACTCCATGTGGTTTATACCATAGTACAGTTTGTCTGTACAAACGGACAAAAGCTATGAAGCTTATTTAGTAAGGTGGACCAGATATCTGAAATGAAAATCGAGGATATTGATTTGTTGCTGATTGGGCCTCGAAAGTCACTAGCGACAGGGATGAGTTAAGGATACATTTACCACAGAAGACTGAGTTGGTTATATGAGCCCGTAAGTCATATTAAATATTTTGGCTGTAAATAAAAGACAGACCAATACACAGACCCCAACACTCACCCCCGGGCTAGCTCCAGTTCAACATAGGCCGTATGCATCATTGATGGATGGCTGAAAAAGTGGCCCAGTTTTTAAAAAAAATGAGGCACTATTTGTAGATTGCTATATATAAGTAGACTGCAGGATTATACGAATCAGATCTGTCTATCACCTGGTAGTACACTTCAAGTCCCGTATCCCGTCCCTGCTTTTAACCTCTGGGATGCCTCCTGAAGAAGTGTGTGGTGGGGATATGTACTCACTTGCTAGCTTCTGGTGGAGTTTTACACAGCTGTGTTTCCAGCAAGTGGTAGAAGTGGTCAGTATATAGCAACATCCCCCTCTGCTGGCCAAAACCAGCACAACTCTTCTGCAGGTTTTCGTAGGACTTTGCAGTGTGGTTTTAATTTACAGTTAAAAATGGGGCTGTTTACAGTTACAGGCCACCAAAAATGGGCACAACGGGGACATCCGGTCACCCTGTTATGTGGAACCACTGAAATCTTCAACACAATCAGATAGCATTGTGCAAACTGCATGGCTAAAACCACTAGATGTGTGACATAGTTTTGTCCATTTTTGCCAGACCGCCAGAAACCACATAAGCGCCTGGTTTGAGGGAAAATGTGATGTTGTAGCACTAGCTTCCATTACATGTGCTCCACCAACCTCCAGTGCAAACTAAAGAAGCAAGCATTCTTTGGCTGAGTACCAAGTATGAAATGAGAGGGGGAAAAACGGTGCAAGCTAGTTTTTTTCACTACTCCTTCATTCAGACATGCGTTTGTCGCTAAGAATGAATGAACGGTAGCACGATTTCATTTCCGTGACGCTAACTGATTCCCGACGTCCACTCATTCGTTATTAACAATATTGGCAGTTTTGAGCAAAGTCCTCTATCAGCAGGCCAGGTGTGGTGTAGCTGAAAACGGGCCACATGGTATCATCTCAGTGACAGCACGGAGAACTGCACAACATGAGACAAAGTACTGTGAGAAGCTCCTACTGAACGATCGTTAGCCCTAGTCTGCTTTAGCCATACGTTTTCATCGTGCCGACGAATAAATTCAAAAGCAATCTCCGCCTTCTTGTATTAAATAACCACTATCATGGCCTATTGTCCTATTGAAAATGGCTAATCCTGTTTGCAGCACCTGCTGTTCCTAATATAGTGTTTTGTTAACTGGGTTAATCTAAATAAGTGGGGGTTTGGGGGAGGGTTTTTTTGGGGGGGTGAGATCACCCTGGCTCCAATCATAGCGAACTGGCAATGGATCCTTTGTCGTTTTGAGGGAGGGGTAGTAAGCTTTGAGGAGAGAGTATTAAACAGTGAGGCTGTGGGGATAGCGATGTAAGCTTTGGCTCCTCGATCGGACTCCCACGAACTCCACTGATGTCAGTCAGCGATCGTAGCCGAGAAGCGAGAGCGTGTTTTTGTTTTTTTCTATCTTCGGCTTTTTTCTACGGACGAATATTGAAGTTCTAACCCTATTTCAGAATACATATTTTGTTAAAAGAATTGTACATACTGAGATGTATTTTTGCACAGGCATTTTCTTACACAAGGTTTTTTGGTACAACTGAGATCATAATTATTTATTTAGTGAACGGAATCGGTTTTGAGATTATTTGAAGTGGTTCACTGCCAAGCCGATAATGCAATACGCCTCTTACTAGCAAAACGGAGCTTCTTATGTAGTCGTATACTGAAAGTGTTGCCGCCATTGTGGAGCGAGTTATGCGATGCAAGTTCGTCAGAAGTGAGTTTTAGCCCCCCCCCTCGGTCAATCTAAGCGATCAGCGAATGTGGCCCGTGTCACTGCGAGAGATTTCATCAGTCCCATGTATTTCAATGGAACAAAAAAATTAAAAAATAAACCTATTGTAACCCGTGTCTGTATGCTAACCGACCACGCGGGGTCGCCGGGGAGAGGAAAGCAATTACTTTAATGCGGTAAAGGAGAGCGAACACTCAGCGTAGACCGTGTTTTTTTTGCACCGCCGTTGCCAAACATATTTAGAAAACACTGCTTTTTAATCAGCCGTTCTTTTGCAGCTTTTTAAATAATGATAAAAAAAAAGTGCCTAAATTAGTTTCTCATCAACTGTTTTTAGACAAGGAGCATTTTTCAGTAGTCAGTAGTTTAGTTTTCACGTTACTTGAATGTTCTAGACACGGTTTTAGAAGCTTGCTTTTTTAAACCTGCCTACAATGACATGGTCATTTTCCCTTTTCACATAGTGCAGCCAGTCCTGCATTAACCGGCAGAAGGTTGATACAGCTAATGTAGATGATTATATGGTGAAAGCATGGTCCCAAAGTTCTTTTTCTTTTTTGACTACTTTGGAAAAGGTAGTTTTGTGAGTCAAAAAAAAAAGCTTAGATTTTTTTTTTTAATAATAATTTTTGTGCTTTTAAAGCTGAACATTGGGTCCCTTTAAGTCAGTTCTTTGTATTCTTACGCAAATTAATGTTCTGTATGCCGTCAGATTCCAACTCCACTGACAAACGTTTTTATCGTATGATGGGAACTTGGAATTATATTTGATAAAAGAAGCACAGATTCGGAATGTGAATCAAAGACAGAACACAGATCGGATTATCGGAGGAGAAGCATCTACATAGAACATAGAGAATTATGTACAAGTGTGTATATTTGAGTTCTTTTTTTATCTACATAATCAAAAATCATTTGATCAGCTGGACTTTTGTGTGTTGGCTGCTATGTAATTCATGAACAAACATAGTAGGTTAGATTTACTTAATATTTAAAGAAAAAGATTGTATAGTCTATTTGTTTTGTAACAGGTTTTCTGTAAATAAAAAAAAAGTAATTTATACAGTTATTTATAAGAAAAGAAATACTGGGTTCACTCTTTCTTACATTCTTATGGTGTCCTGATTGTTTGTTTTTCATGAAATGATCCGAAAGAAATCGTAATGTGTTTCAGCATGGGAAGACGAATGGCAAAATGAAAGCAAATGCATAATGTGGAAAAGCACAAATGAAGGGACATCACAGCTGCAGTACCAGTAACGCAGGAGTATGGAAGTGTTCCTCTTCTAGGCCTTTATTCCAGCATTTTCAAGTCCATCTCAAATCAAAATAGACAGTTTTGTCCTGGTTAAGTATGATTCATCACACCATGGGTAACATGACTTCACGCCCTTCAGTTCTGTAGAACGAATCCAAAATTCATCTGCCGTGTTGAGACTAGAATCAAAGGCCCAATCCCATTTCACCCCTTGCCCCTAACACTTAGCCCTACCCCTCCGTTTTGCAGGTTCACATCTAGGGGTAGGGTGGTCCCGACTGTTGTTGAGATGGAGGGGTACGGCGAAGCGTTACGGCTACATGGCCCTTCAGACAGAGATTTTTCAGAGGTACACGCCAAACAGAGTGTTATGAGAAATTTCCCAGAATGCCCTGCGAATCATCGGCAAGATGGCTGCACAAGCGACCAGAGAGACCCATAAATATGAGTACTGTCTCTGTTAAAAAGCCGCTGTACTGTAAGATAACCACTGTAATAGTGTTTTATGGCCATTTTCTTCATAACACACGTACAAATCGCTAGTAATACGCTGATGTCTCGGTGCTACCTAGCCAAATTTCCCGTTCCACCTTAAATGGTGCAGCACCCTCAGGTACCAGAACGTAACTGCTGCACCATTTAAGGTGGAACGGGAAATTTGGCTAGGTCGCGCCGAGACATCAGCGTATTACTAGCGATTTTTACACGTGTCATGAAGGAAATTACCACAAAACGTAAGGTGGAACGGGGAGATTCGATCATGAAGCTGGAGATTAAAAGTTCAGCTTCATATCACCGAAGAATTCTTGGTGGTGATAATAAATAATGGTCATCCTCCTCTTTGAAGGCATATGACGCCCTAAATGTATTTAAGCAGTGAGGAGCTGAACTTTACCCTCCTCTGCTGTCACTGCAGACTGGCAGGGTGGCCTACAGAGCACCGCTAAGAGCCTGTTAATGACGTCACATAGTTTTTTGTTTGTGCTGTGTTTTATTCAGTGATTGATTGATGTGTAAAACTGAAGTTGTGAATGAAAAAAGTTGTGAATTCGTCTGTTTACATAAAATCCGCTGATGGCGTATCCGGTTCTTGAAGGGTTGTCCCATTTCATAGGGGGAAGATTTCAACCACTACCCCATGTAACTCGGTTTCAAGGGGGAGGGTTACACGCAAAAACAAGGGGGAGGGGGGGAAATAAGAAATGGGATTGGTCCTAAGTTGAGTGCGCCGCATTGGGTGAGTCTGCCGACCGCTTCCAATATTAAGGTCAAGTGTAACACAGCCTGTCTTTCACTGAACTTGCAGTGGTAGCAACCATTACAGTTAGGGATGCACCGTAAGTTCGGCAACTGAAATGATTAGGCTGAAAATGGCGAAATAATGGATGGTCAGGTGGCTTGATGGCACATGGGTGGACCGCTCCCGGATAGCCATATGCACCACATTAGGGCCACGTCTTAGCCAAAAGTAGGCAACTCTGCTGGATCTGTGCCAGAAGTGGACCTGATCTGTTTTAGGACAGGTGGGCCAAATGCATGTTGTAAATATGTGGGCCACCTTTGGCTCACAGCAGATTGCCGGTGCCTTCTTTGCCGGATGTGGCTCACATTTGCTTGCTATCTGGGGTTTAGCCTGTTTAATTTATACAGTGTTGAAAAAGTGGCAAAATGAATGAAACACTGAAAAACAGCGTTCGGTTTAGGCCAAAACTTTATTTGGGTGCATCCCTAATTACAGTCATTGGCACATGTTTCACTGCCACTTCAACTGAGCTTACTTGGCTAATGTTGGCTAGCATCTAGCTAGGTCTCCACATTTCTTCACAAAGCTGTTAGTCAACTCAGCCCATAGCTGTCAGGAGCCAGCTGTCGATTGTATCAAATATAAGGACCATGGGCAAAAGATTACTGGCTGTGTAAACCTGCATCTACTCAGTTTAGGGTTTATTCAGGGTTAAAAATGACGTTTGGCTTCACTTTATCAGCTAGTCCACTCTATAAAAGCGGTCCATACATCACTCCTAAACTAGCAAGTAGACCAAATTTTTGTTTTCAAAATAATCTTTAACTGAAGTGCAAATATAATACTAACCAATAAATTCATGTTTCACCACCACCTATCATTCAGAGAAACCGGTCAGCTAGCTGGGAGATCCTCCCTGATATCACACTGAACTCGGAATTGATTATACTGCATATATTTTTTCATATTTAGTGTTTTCCTGCGATTTCTTTCTAATGGTTGGATGGTTTAAAGTGCCCTAATTCACTTTCACATGTTCATTTTGATTTTTGACCCGATTATTTGAGCCAGTGATAATGATTATGCATCTTAGTTTACAGATGAAGTGTTGTGAAGTTTCATTTTTGTCCAAACCAACTAAAGAGAGTGGGCAAGTGCTAGTCATTGTTTCACTGCTTTGGCTGATTTGCATTACAACCTTTGAGTTTTCATTCTCAGCTGTAGTTGAGAGAGATGATATGCAGACAAAATTTTTATACCTCCGCACAAACTTATGAAGAGTTCTTTTCTTTTTATGAACAGCTGTAAGTGAGCGTCTTCTGATTTCAGCTAGGTCGTCAGTATGAACAGTCCTTATATCATTAGCCTACCTGAAATCAGGCTCTGTGCAAAACACACAGATCAATTTATTTTTCCATGAGTGAGTAAGAATGGGCATCAGTACTTGCTGATATTACTGGGGAACACTTCCATGTTTTTAAATATATATTTATATATTTTATGAATCTCTTCTAATGTAATGTCATTTTCAGCAGCTGTGAATTCCCTGTTGGACTTTCCCTGTGCGGTGGTTTCATATGTATTGCGTCCCCTTTTTGCTGATCTTTTTGGAGGAGGTTTTTGGGTTTGCAAGTGCCATTTTACTTTGCAGGGTTATTATGGTAGCATTTTGTGCCTTATGCTGCGCTGCCCTATGAATCCCTTACACAGTGGTTCTCAATGCTGGTCTTTAGTGTTTTCCCTGCTCTAACACACCCATCTGAGGACTTACTTATTAATTGCATCAGGTNTAGCATTTTGTGCTTATGCTGCGCTGCCCTATGAATCCCTTACACAGTGGTTCTCAATGCTGGTCTTTAGTGTTTTCCCTGCTCTAACACACCCATCTGAGGACTTACTTATTAATTGCATCAGGTGCTTTAAGAGAATGGGCGACTCGGAATTGTCCGGGGACCTGTACTGAGCACCACTGCCGTACAGTCACGATGAAGAGAAAGGTTTCTCTGAAAAGCCTTTATTATATACTGTACATAAAACAAAAAAAAGTCAAGATGATGTACTGTCAGGACAAGGTTTGTGTCGGAACAAGCACTCAAAAGACAACACGCCCCCTCACAATACTGTATGTGGCTACATGTTGATGACCCGGGAGAGCTTCTGCACTCTGTTCAGCAGGAGATCACCTTTCTTTATGGTTTCCTGGTACTGCCAGTTCTTACTGTCCGGCCTGAGGGAAGAGAGCAGAGAGAGATTAAAGTATCTCTGGACGACAGGCAGTCATGGCCATACCAAAAATGATACACTGATGTATTTAAACCTGCTTTCGACGTCTTCACGATACGTAATCTGTTAACTACAAAAGCAGGCTGGTCTTCAATGATCTGACAGCATTTTTTTCTTTGTAAGCTCACCGGACAAAAATGAGTCACCTTGCGTGTTCAAAGTGGTAGTAACGTCGGGCTCCTGCAGATGGCGCTGCGCGAGGATGATGGGGCTATAAATACCTGCGGGGTGTGAGTGACGGGATTCACGGATTGAGAAGAGGTGCTACAGTGCAGGGAATGTCTCGTTCCATGGGTCGCAAAGCAAATGTTAATGACTGGCAAACATGAGTGATTGTATCTGGGCCATAGTGTGAAGGAAGTAGCTGAATCTGCAGGTGTATGGAAGTGTACGGTCATACGGGTCTACCAGCAGTGGCTAAAATCCCAGTCTACAGGAAACTCTCCTCGGAATTGTGCCAGGGAAGGCATCCACCAAATCTGGCCCAACTGTGCAATTCTTTGACGCAAGAGTGTCTGAACATGATGTGGCCTACATCCAGAAACTTCCATGCCAAATCCAATCACAGCTGTTATTGGTGCTCGTGGAGGGATTACAGGCCATTCACAGGTACGTTTCAGTCACAGGTGACTCATTTTTTTTGGTCCAGTGAGCTTAGTTAGACTGCACAGCAGAGCTGCGTGATCAGGCTACCTGTTAGTTTCAACAATTTCGTTCACTTTGTCGATCTTGCAGTGCAGACGTCCTGCAGCGATGAATCTGGAGAGCTCCCTTTGGGAAAGAGGGGGGAAAAAATAAAAGTCATACCAACACTACTATCAAAACAGGAGTGTATTCTCCTGGACCTGTTATTGTACTATAATGCATAATAGATGTTATCCACATACTGGTCGATGAATTCTGTGCTGACTCCAAAGGCTTCAGCCATATAGCCCAGGGTGAGTGAACGATAGGATTCCAGCAGCTGACTGTAGGCTAGAATTCGCATCTCGCGCACATAGTAACGGTAGTGTGGGGCAAACAGCCAGTCCCTCTTCATCTCCTGCTCCACGCGAGCTACAGCAGCAGCACAGAACAGAGAAGGAGAAACACATTCCTAAATACAGAAATAAATGCCGATTCATGAGCAATATAACAAACGATCACAGTTTGTCATGATGATCTTTTCTCTGCACGTTGTGGGTATTGCTGGTGGTTGGTGTGGTGCAGTGGATAACACCTCTACATGCCAACGAGCTGTCAACCCACGTGGGAGACTGGGGTTCGATTCCCACTCTGGGTGGTTATGCAGTGCTTGCCTTTGGGCAAGACTCCTAACACTACATTGACCTACCTGTAATACGAATAACCATGTATGTCGCTCTGGATAAGGGGGAGGATTAGAAGAGTGTCCCTGGTCCCGCCAAAACATTTGTCCCACTCGCAACATGGACTCATTGGCCCGCTCACGCTCAATGTGACACTTTACTGGCAAATAAAAAGACGGCCATGTGTCAGACCTGCCTTCAGCAGCGAGCTTAGTTGTGGTGTATTGGGCTTTCTTTAGAGCTCTGCCTACAGCCGAGGCTGACTGACCAACTAAAAGCCATTGCTGTGGCCTAATAACACAATTCTTGTGATTGGCTGCTGTGCAACTATTTACCAGGGCTGGGTATAGTGGCAAGAACCTGGCGATACAATATGAGCCGTGATACAGCAGGTTACGATTTGATATGTACATTTACATTCAAGGCATTTAGCAGACACCCTTACCCAGAGCGACTTACAGCCGTACTGAGGGGTCCGCTGGATAATGTTTCCTAGCTAGTAGAAGAAGGTTCGAGTCCAAAACTCGCCCGAACAAGGGCCAGTGCTGATACCTAGAGAAGAAAGGTATATACTGCGATATACTCCGATACTGTAAATAAGGTGATGGATATCTAATTCATGGGTTCACTAAAGCTGACGCTGGCACTGCTCTTTTAGGCTACTTGTTGACGTTGGAGCTGAAGAATCTAATAGGTTACAACACTGTTTTGAAGCAGTCACAGGGTTTAAACCCAGCAAAAACTGAACTGCTTTCCACCGCCAGTCTCTGCATGTAAAATACCATTTAAGAATCGATACAGTATCACCAAACATATTGCGATAATTAATATTTTCTTACACCCTTATTACTTTTACATTGATTATTTAGCTGTTTATTTATTTACCTTATGTTAATCACCAACTCATATAGACTATTCATTCATTTACACTTTTTTCCCCTATGTATCATCCATTGAAATATCGTCCTACGTTACTGGTGGGAACTGTGGTGAGACCCGTGAGTCCGGTGTGACTACAGAATAGTCAGAGGAGTCTGAGAGACTGAATCTTAACAATGCAGTCTAAGAGACTCAAGTTATTACAGCACAACATGTTAAACACTCAACTAAGAACAATCACTGATAGCGTTTTTCTGAATGCATCAAACCCCAGAAACACAAGACCTTTAATGTAAAAATGTCTGTACTGCACAACAAAAGCCCCTTTCCCCACCTGCACTTATACCTATGAGTGCATGAAATGGAAAGGGGTTGGGCGTAAACACGAGCTGGAGCTTGTCCCAGTGAAGTTGATACAGCAATTTATAAGCTTAAGATCTAGTACAGTTCCTGGGAAATTACCAGGGAGGCTTTGTGTGAACGGGAGCTGATCCATTACTGGGAAATACGGTGTTGATTACAGCTGGCAGCTACAGTTCTGGGATTGGGAGAGCTTTTTGTAAATCACATCACAAACCTAAAAACAAACCAGCATGGCCACCAAAGCAAAACAATCCTTTGAGGATTCTGGTTTTAGAGTCGAGTTGTCAGTTTAAGGGGTTCGTGAGTGCCAGCGGGTGGCCTTCCAGTACTGGCAGTACATAACAGCATTATATAATCAAGATGCAGAGAGAGAGAGAGAGATCTGGACTCACCTAGAGACTGGAAGAAGATAGAGTAGCGGCATTCGTAGAGAGAAAACAGGTACTGACGCACATCGGGCAGACTGTGCAACACCTCCAGAATCTCAGCGCCTTTAATTACCTGAAGGAAGACCAGCGCAATCTCAAACGATCACCTCACAGATTAAACACACAGCACTGATGGTAACGATCCCAAAGATCTCTCACCTTCTCTCTCAGGTCGGGCCTCTTCAGCGCGATCATGCACACGTAAACGGTGTACGTGACGAAGGTTTTGTAGTCCATGAGTTCGTAAGAGGTGAAGGTGGACACGGTGTCCAGGAACAGCTCGGCAGCCTGCTTGAAGTCCCTGATGGCCACGCAGTAGAGG
This sequence comes from Semaprochilodus insignis, assembly GCA_034552555.1. Classification (NCBI taxonomy): domain Eukaryota; kingdom Metazoa; phylum Chordata; class Actinopteri; order Characiformes; family Prochilodontidae; genus Semaprochilodus; species Semaprochilodus insignis. The sequence goes on from CM067494.1 coordinate 25,858,035, forward strand.
CCCTGGTACACCTTCAGACGGTTCCTCCTGTCCCAGTCGCCCCCCTCTTCTATCAGACTACAAAAGGTGGGGAAACGCTCAGCACCTGCGACTCCGGCAATAATTCATCAAAATGCTCACAAATTCCCCCCTTGGCCTAAATACAGCTGGTCAGCCAGGCATGTGTGGTATCTGAAGTTCACACTGGAGGTAAATTAACATAAGCTTGTAACCACCATCTGCCATCCGCCAACCATGGTGTTGCTCATGTGGCATCTGAGACCGCATGATGTCCTACTACCTACAGAAACGGATAAACGTATGCTGCATAACAAACAGCGGAAGCACTCGTTTACTATATACCGCTTTACTACTGGGCAGTCTTCATAAAGCTGTTACACCTACATAAGCTCTTCATAACAACTGACACCTACATACACAGTTACAAACCCTTACTCAGTAAGTGTCATTTATAGTTTATTTATAGAGCACCTTTCATACTGTTGGCAGCTCAAAGTGCTTTACTGACTGTTGACATCAGTAATGGGGGAGGAATACTACTACTACTACCACACACACACACACACACACA
>CM067494.1:25878305-25904941 GCA_034552555.1 Semaprochilodus insignis
TATTACCCTGTTCTTCAATGGTCAGGACCCCCACAGGACCACCACAGAGCAGGTATTATGTGGGTGGTGGATCATTCTCAGCACTGCAGTGACACTGACGTGGTGGTGATGTGTTAGTGTGTTGTGCTGGTGTGAGTGGATCAGACACAGCAATGCTGCTGGAGTGTTTAAACACTGTGTCCACTCACTGTCCACTCTATTAGACACTCCTACCTTTCTGGTCCACCTTGTAGATTGGAGATGGTAGCTCATCTGTTGCTGCAGCCATCCTCTAGTCCTTCAGCAGTGGTCACAGTTTCAATTTCAAAAGCTTGGTAATCCAGTCTGCACTGAACTGCACTGTCTGCACTGAACTGCACTGTCCTTATGAAGACTTCAAATAAATGTATGATGATAAATCCAACACTGAATGTGTTCTGTGATTATTTCTTTCTTTAAAAGAGTTATTAAGATGGCTGTGAGCGGTCCACTGACGCCTTAAATTGAGCCCGTCCTGTCAATGGAACAACAGTGCTTGGATTCCCAGCTGGGGTGTCCAGTGTCCTTTCTGTGTGGAGTTTGTATGTCTGGGTGGGTTTCTTTCAGGTGCTCCGGTATCTTCCCAAAGTCCAAAGCCATTCAGTCCAGTGAGTTGGAGACACTACACTGCCCCCTAGGTATGTGTGTGTATGTCTATGACTGTATGTCTGTACTGTGATGGACTGGTGGCTTGTCCAGGGTGTTTCCCGCCTTCTGTCCATTGAGCGCTGGGACAGTCAGATTTTCCCCAATCCCAGGAAGATAAGCAGTTTAGAGGATGACTAAATGAATAAACGACTTAAAACTGCTCATCAGAGCTATCTGAGAACTATGTGGTTGTGGCTAATGCAGGCTGATTGACTGTCCAGAGTAAGACTCTGTCCAACACTCCTAGCTTGCTCCACGGCTCAATGATCATTATCCAGCTTTTATGTGACGCTAACTGGAGAGAAAAAGTCAGGGATGAACAGATGTGGATATGGACAGAAGAATGGCTAAACAAACGGATGGACGAACAAAGCAACATGTGAATGGGTGAATGAACAGATGTGTTGATGGATGGACAGATTAATCAGCCTGTAGTTGATAGAACAGACAAGCAAACAATGCTGGTCTAGCTTGCCAGCTTTTGGTAATGCTAGTTAGCTTTAGCTCGTTACGTTTCTCTGATTCTGAACCTGTTTTACATAGGTGGGGCAAGAGACATCAACCTTGTGATTGGTCATGCTGGGAGTCATTACCCAAGATTACGACTGCCTAGCTGCGCCCAGAAGGAATCAACCGAAAGGAATGAAACTTGGTGGGTAGGTCTGACATTGTGAGACATACGAATGATTCAAGTTTTACACTCAGACGTGCATGTGACGTAAGCAAGGACGGGCCTTATCACTGTACCTGACTGACCCAACAGCCATTATTCAGACATTCAGCGAGCAGTGATGCTCTCCATGAGTCATCCTGTTAGTACCAGCACCATTGGCAGTTGAATGCACGACGCAGGACCACATACGATGACTGCCCTTAACACCACATCAACATTGACAAAGACTGCAATGGTGTCGTGCCAGACTGTCATGGAGTGACTCATCTTCAGTGACGAGTCCCGCTTTTGTCTTGGTGGAGATGACCAACAAATCTGTGTGTGGAGGCACTGTGGTCAGCACCAAGATGAACGGTTTGTTGTCACGCATCACGTGTCCAGAAGGCCTGGTGTCACTCCACCTCCACCCCTACCGCACAATCTGCAGGAACTGTGTGAGAATATTCAAGCTGCATGGGACGGAGTATCCCAGAACACCATTAGGAACCTCTACAACTCCATGCCGAGACATCTGGCATATTCCGTTAGCAAACATGGCGGCCCGCTGCCACACTCAGAGACTGTGCCTCTCTATGTGTCTTCCTTCCGAATAGCCCTGCAATCTGACACTGGCTTCTGTGTGCAACTATTCTTTTGATGATGAGTGTATAATTGGTCAGTTATTGGTCATTGGAGAAACTCATTCAAAGAGTTTACTGTTTACCTACAAGGAAATGTTTCACCTCATTAGAAAGAAGACTCAGACAGTTCCCGGTCTTTAAACCTCAACAAAGTTCATATTAACTGAATTAGGTTCCATCACTGTTTCAGTCTTTACATGATCTCTCTCTCTGGAATCCTGGCTGCTAATATTACCTCCATTACTCTCTATTACGCGGTGGCAATCTATTTTCATCACTCAAAAAAGCCAGCATATGGTGCATCAGACTCCAGCCTCTGTTAATTTCCTTCCACCTTTATAGTTCAAGGTTGAGTACTCCAGGGGGACCCTCTGCATTTCTGTTCCGAGGGGTTTCCTCCTTATCGACAGCTGCCAGGCACCGCTGCTCAGCCCGGCCTCATTTGCAGTTTAAATATGTGCACTGTGTTATTAGACGAGGCTGATTATGACTGGCATTATCTCTCCAGCAACGAGCTGTTTTATCTCGGCTGTCCGTCCTTATCTCACGAGAGGAAGAACTACAGGAGTGCCATTACTGAGAGTTGGGGCTATCGCCTAATTTCACCAAGCCTGAGCATGAACTAGAAAATGTTAAGTCTATAATATAGAGTATGTTGTAAACAATCATGTCCATTTCTGCCACTTGGTGGCGCTGTATGCCACTCGGACTCACCAGCTACCCTTTACCCTATAAAATGTGACAATGAACGTTCCAATAGAACCTATTGGTACCTTAAAATCACTTGGATACAAGTAATGTGTGATTGTCAGGTTATTAAAGGTCACATGATGATATATCCATATAGGCAAGCTCTTAGTGAGAGCCTTCAGCTGTTTAATTTGACGGCTGCAGGAATGTTCCAGTTCTATAGATTGTGCTAGGAGTTTTCATAAAGGCCTACTTGATTGTCATCACACGGACGAGTTGCTGGAGGACCATAGGAGCATTTAAAAATTCAGAAATGGTCAAAATGATTCAGATTTTTGAGCAAGCCTGCTACACACTGGAAACTCCACTGTTCACACAGTCTGAATAGACTGGTTTCTGACTGTCCTGGCACATGGTCATGGGTTTTTATACCTGATGTTGAAAGATATAATACTCAATATTCTTTCTGATCTGAAACCTGTGTTTGAGCTTACTTGGAGGAGAAAATATCCCTCCTGAGTTTTTGCTGAGTTTATAAACTAACAAACAAACCCAAACAAACAAACAAACGCAATCAGGACTCCTCAAAATTATGGAATTCTGTTAACTACGTTTTCTGTGCTGAGAGCATGCTGAATATCTATTCTTGCCAAGTCATTGTGCTGCCTCCCTACTAGGATGTAATCATGACATTTCAAACCTGTGTAAAAAATTAATCTTATTACTCCAAATGCCTGACAGGGTCTTCAAAAGTGTTTGGTGAACCAGAGTCGCCACTCTCCTGAAGACTTCTGAGCGGACAGACATGGACAGCTTGTTAGGACAACTGGTAGGCCCACTTTATTTTCTATGTTCAAATAATTGTCTTATAAGTGGAAGTTTATGGCACTATTTAAAGACTTGAAGATTTACAGCGAAGAGAACGGTATTCAGACACATTTGGTTTTGTTAATTAAAACAGTTTCATTTCATGTAGCTTTTGACTTTGTGCTTTTAAATATGAAACTTATATGTTTAAACATGAACTTGATAGGGAGAGGTATATCCAGACATCACAAATGAATAACAGAACTAATATACTAGAATATCAGAACTGCGTTTTGGTTGGAAATCATGTGAGAAATCATGATCATGTGTTAATGGGGTTCCACAGGGCTCTATCCTTGGGCCACTGCTTTTTTCAATGTGAATATTATAATGGAATATTTACAGGAGGATTTGAACGTCTTACAATAATATTGTGTCTTTTATTAATGTAGAATTAAGGGAAAGCACAGTCTGCCAGATCTGATTTATTCTGGATTGATAGTTTTCATCATGTAACAGTAACATTTTTGAATGGTACTCTTATTGAACCTCCTTCAAGCTACAATTACTTGGGAATATGGATCAGTGGTCTTTTAGGGCACATATTGATACCTTAATATAGAATGAAGATGGACTTATTCCTTATTCCTTATAAGATGGATTTATAATCCTCTGTATGTCTTGTACATATTGTAGTATTGACAATAAAATACTTGACTTGACTATTAAAGCTGCTCCTTCAAAATGGAAGTCTGCACTCCAGCAGCACTTGTAAGGGTTGAATTAGTGTCGGATGCATGTGGGTGAGGCTTACTAGTTTTATTAAAGAAGGGCAATCCAAAACAGTCAAAAACAGTCAAAAAATCAGCACACAGGTGAACATAATCCCACAGCTGTAGGGGCGTAGTCTTACAAAGTGCAGGGTGACTTAAGGTGCTTAAAAAACCCAATAACACACACACACACACACACACACACACACATATATATATATATATATATATATAGCTAAGTATATATCATCAGATCACTGGAAAAATGCCTAGAAAAAGGATTTATCTAGAACAATTAGCTGTCTTTAAATATGGTTCTAGCTCAGTGCTCAAATGTTAGCATTAATGTTGAGTTTTCTTTTTGTTTGAGTCTTGAAATCATTGGTTTGAGCTAAAGACCTAAACTAACGTTCATATTCACAGATCTCCACTGCGAGACGTGGGCGTTAAGTTCCATCAACGATCCTACATGATTTATTAGTATTAATAAATGTCTCTTCTGTTGTTTCAGGTTCGGGGGAAGGCTCTGCTATTCATCATCGCTCTTGGCCTGGCAGGATCTTTCCAGGTCGGATGCAATCTTACGCTCATCAGCTCGGCAACTCCGGTGAGTGTGTAACTCAGTATGTCCTTCGTATGCTCTACCACCGTTAAACTTGTTCAAGAGGAAATATGTGGTTCTAAGGAGTAGTATACTCATGCATGGGCACTTTTGGGCACCTTTTTAAATATCATAAATTATTTATTAAAGGTATATACACACTCATCATCAAAAGAATAGCTGCACCCAGAAGGAAGTGTAGGATTGCAGTGCTATTGGGAAGGAAGATAAAGGTTACCAGGAACAATAAATGATGATCAATTTAGACTGATATGATCAATATTTACTGAGCTACACATACAGAAGTACTGTCTCTCAGTATGGCGTCGGGCCACCATGTTTGCTAACCCAACATGCCAGACTTCTCAGCATGGAGTTGTAGAGGTTCCTAATGGTGTCCTGTGATAATCCATCCCATGCAGCTTGAATATTCTCACACAGTTCCTGCAGACTGTGCGGTAGGGGTGGAGGTGGAGTCACACCAGGCCTTCTGGACGTCTGACACATGAAAACAACTTGGCGTTCATCTTGGCGCTGACCACAGTGCCACCACACACAGACTCGTTGGTCGTCTCCACCAAGACAAAAGCGGGACTCATCACTGAAGATGACCCGCTGCCATTCTGAGTGACGTTGATGTGGTGTTAAGGACAGTCGTCGTAACGGTCTGCGCGCATGTAGTCCTGCATGGTGCAGCCGTCTGTCAATGGTGCTGGCACTAAAAGGATGACTCATGGAGGGCACCACTGCTCTCTGAATGTCTGCAATCATAACTGTTGGGTCAGTCAGGTACAGCGATAAGGCCCGTCCTTGCTTGCGTCACCTTCGTGGCCGAGGGTGAAACTTGCATCATTTGCATGTCTCATGATGTCAAACCTACCCACCAAGTTTGATTCCTGTGGGTTGATTCCTTCTGGGTGCAGCTATTTTGTACATGAAGAGACAGAGAGCCTAAATCATATTTCTTCATTAATATGTCCACTTAAGTAGATTTAGCTCTGTTTAGTGTTTTTAGCTTCTCTTTTTGATGTTTGTTATGTACATTAGTGCAAAATTACCAGCAAGCCAAAAAACTATAATCCTTTCCTCCTTCTGTGACCATCCACAGTTCATTAAGAGCTTTATAAACAGCAGCTGGACTCAGCGCTATGGAGAAGCTCCAGGAGAGAACACAATCACATTCATCTGGTCCGCCATAGCATCCCTCTTTCCTTTCGGTGGTCTGTTTGGATCCATCAGTGTCCGCTGCATCACCAACCACCTGGGGAGGTAAGAGTTTCTCTGTAGTTGTCTTACAGCTGTCATACATTTAAGAAAACCCTGATAATGAGACATAGCAACACACCTGTCTTCACTGTTACTGTCTCCGGCACAGAAAGAGAGCTTTGATCTGGAACAACGGCATCAGCATTGTTGCTTTAGGCACCGTGATCACCAGCAGATTCGCAAACTCGTTCGAGATGGTGATGCTCTCTCGCTTCCTGTTAGGATTCACCTCAGGTAACCTCTCTCTCACCTGATGCCTATATTGCACAACAGCAGATGTAGAAACTCCTCTCATCCAGTGGAAGGAGTAGCACAGTACATGCACCAGTCAAAAGTTTGGACACATCAACTCAGCACTATAAAAGCAGCAGGCTATTCATTTTCTAGCAAGCCGTTTACTGTGATTTTGCAGGTTCTAATAGCCGTAATTCAGCTGGTACTGTATCTAAATATCAGTATAAGCTATTGATTTAGAATGTACTGTAGCCATCTACGCTGGTGCAGTTGGACCTCCTGTTTGGCAGATCTGAAGATAAGTGACCCAGGTCTCTGATTTCATTGTATCATTGCTTTGGTTGTACAGGGTTAGGTGGGAACATCCATGGCCTCTACCTTGGAGACAGCTCACCCAAGAAAATAAGAGGAATGGTCACACTTACGAGCGCTCTGTTCACGTCTAGCGGCAAGCTGATCGGGCAGGTCATCGGACTAAGGTGAGGCCTAAGTTTTCCTGTGGGAGATTAAACCTTTCTGTAGTCTACAATGCAGTGGTGTTTTATTCTGGTCCAAGTCCACTCTGCAGAGTTCCTCTGATTCCAGCTCTGATGTAACTTTTATACACTCATATTATACACTGGTGCACCCAGAAATAATCAACCGACAGGAATGAAACTTGGTGGGTCAGTTTGACATTGTGAGAAATTGCAAATGATTCAAGTTTCATGCTCGGCCGGGCATGTGACGCAAGCAAGGACAGGCCTTATCGCTGTACCTGACTCACCCAACAGCCACGATTGCAGACAGTCAGCGAGCAGTGATGTCCTCCATGAGTCCTCCTGTTAGTGCCAGCACCACTGACAGACGGCTGCACCACGCAGGACTACATGCACGCAGACCGTTACGACGACTGTCCTTTACACCACGTCAACGTCGCCAAAGACTGCAATGATGTTGTGCCAGACTGTCATGGAGTGTCTCAGAATGACAGCAGGTCATCTTCAGTGACGAGTCCCGCTTTTGAAGATGAACAGTTTGTTGTCACACGTCACGTGTCCAGAAGGCCTGGTGTCACTCCACCTCCACCCCTACCGCACCATCTGCAGGAACTGTGTGAGAATATTCAAGCTGCATGGGATGGATTATCACAGGACACCATTAGGAACCTCTACAACTCCATGCCGAGACGTCTGGGATGTTGGGTTAGCGAATGTGGAGGTCCAACACCACACTGAGAGACACTACTTCTGTATGTGTAGCTCAATAAATATTACCCATATCAGTCTAAATTTATCACATGGTAACCCTTATCTTCCTACCCGATAGCACTGCAGTCTGACACTTCTTTCTGCTTGCTGCTATTCTTTTGATGATTTGAGTGGATGGCTAATGTTGCTAAATGTGGCTAATAATGCTTTGTATTCATACTTACAAACACTAATGATGCCTCATTAGGCTGTAATAATTTATTATAATTATGTCCTTGATGACTTATAACCATATTGTAACCATGTTAGCTTTATCCTTTCAATTACATGGAAATGATACGTCATTATAGTGTTATAGATCAGTGACCAGTTTTGGTCACTTCAGTCACTGACTTCATAAAATCTTCTTAAAAATTGACCATAGAAGCACTTTAAAGCCAGTGTTTAGGAACAGGACTGGACACTCTTGTTTGTCTATAAGCTTCTGTTTGGCCTGTATTGCTGCTCATATGTCTGTATTGCTGCTCATTTGTCTTATACGTCTCAGTGAAATCCTGGGTCAGGAGGACTGGTGGAACGTCCTGCTCTGTGTCCCGGCGTTTTTCTCCATAATTTCAATGGTAATGCTGCCTTTCTTGCCGGAAGCCCCGAGGTACCTACTGATAGAGAAGGGAAACACTGTGGAGTGCAAAAAAGGTGTGTATTTACTTTAAGCAGATAAGATTTTGGAGAACGATTGTTGATATTTGAACTCCACTATAAAACTGATACACCCCTCCCTACAGTGCTCCTTCAAAAGCTCCAATCCCCAAATTCATGGACACGCATTCCCAAAGTGAACGACACCGGGCTAGCAAGCTAGGCTTTCTTTTAGATCTTTGTGGCCATTGAACCCTTTGGAAGACCCTCTATCCATTGTACGGACGAATGCAATGATATACCGCTAGTGCGAACAACAACACAGCAAGTGATGTGACTGACGTTGGCTGGTTGTGTGTTAGCAAACTGCCACTACAGTTGCTGCAGTGATGTTAATCTTTCACAAACATTGGCACACAGGACAAAATAGTACTGATCTATTGGTTCTCTGAACACCAAAAAATGTTAATGTTACCCTCCAGAGCAACCTCCTTGTGCCTTTTATGCCTTTTAACTCTCAATGAAGCTAAAATCTTCTGGCTTCCTTTATCGGGTTTTCTGTTCCACCTTAAATGGTGGAGCAGTTACATTCTGACAGCCTAGCTTCTTGTTCAAATTCTTCTGTTCCACCTTAAATGTTGCAGTAGTTAAATTCCAGAACCTCAGTTTCTTGTTCAGATTTTCCCGTTCCACCTTAAATGGTGCAGTATTTACATCAGCCATCTTAGCTTCTTGTTCAGATTTTTCCATTCCACCTTAAATGGCCCACCATTTACATTCTGGCACCTCAGTTTCTAGTTCCACCTTAAATTGTGCAACAGTTAGCTTCCGTTTCAAATTCTCCTGTTCCGCTGTAAAGGTGCAGCAGCTTTTAAGGTGGAATGGAAAAAATGTGAATAGGTAAGCAACTCCATGACAATGCATGGATTTCAGCCCATCCCCTTCTCTTTGTACATGAGCTCAAACGAGGGGGGTGCTGGAGCAGTGTTGTGTGGCTGAACCCCAGTCACTTTCTTTATTTCCCATATTTCAGTGGATTGTTTTTAAGTTGCAGGACATGGGGAACCTGGAGTTCCAAATATAGGCAGGATCGCGACTCTCAACTTCAGAGCTCAAATGCCGCAGCCACCTTTAACACCAGTTTGCACCAACATGTTAGTCAACCTGCTCCATTGTGTGTAGCGCTGCAGTGTCTGTGGGGTCCAGGGGACTATAAGCTGGAGATTGAGGAGATGCTGGTAGAGCAGGCGGCTCTGGGAGGTGAGCACAGTAAGACTCTGCTGGAGCTGCTGAGGGACCGGAGCGTACGCTGGCAGCTTCTTTCCATGTTGGTCATCTTTGAAGCTATTCAGTTCAGTGGCATCACAACTGTAAGTATTCTTTTACGTTACTCCAGTATTATTCTGTAGAGACAAATCTAACGTCATGAACGCTCCCACAGTCAGTACAATCCCATTGACTCACAGGTCGTTGTGTCACAGGTTGTTGCTCCGCTGTTGCTTTGTTATCCCTGGCGGTTGCTGATGTCTTGCTAGACCTTTGCCTGTGGTATCCCAGGTGGTTGGAAAGATGTTGCTGGGCCTTTGCCATGCAATCCCAGGTGGTTGCTAATATGGTGCTAGGCTGTTGTTATGGTATCGCAGGTTACTAATATGTATTTACATTTATGGCATTTGGCCGTTTGCATTTACACATGCAGGCGGATGTAGTGTTAGGAGTCCTGTCCCAGGACTCTTAGTGGTATGGTGGAGGGTGGTTGCTCAGATGGGGAATTGAACCCCTGTCTACAGCATGGAGGGCAGAGGCATTCCATGGGATGTGGGAGCAGAAGACCCAACAGAGTACCTCTGTAAACACCATGACACTGGACACAGCGGCTCACTGCGAACTTCACTCGTGAAGTTGCTAACTGGACTAGTTCCAAGGCGTAGTCTGAGGAGTCACAGTACCAAATGTTTTGGGCTGATGGTAGGGTTCGTATGTGGTGCAGACCCCATTTAGCCTTGGACTTCAATTGTTTACAAGGCACTATGTAGGCTGGCGATGGTTCCATATTGGTGTGGACGCGTTCTCATGGCATGGGTTGGGTCCACTGGTCCATCTAAACAAGCCATTGACCAGAGCTCGCTATGTTACTCTGCTTGGTGACCATTTTCAGCCTCTCATGAACTTCACGTACCATCACAAGGATGGGACCCCCATCAGACATCAGTTGTCCAAAATTAGTTCGAGGAGCATGGCGGAGCATTCCGGAGCATTCTGACAAGTGGTGTGGCTTGCACGTTCACCTGACATAAGTCCCACCGAGCATTTATGGGATGTGGTGGATAATTGGACCAATCGCATCCTACTCTTCAATGAGCTGTAGTGGCCTCACATGAACTTCTTGTGCCTAACTCCTATCGCAGTGTGATGCTTTCTGACCCTTCCCTCCTGCTCTGTTCCCACAGTTCAGCCTGTTTTCCTTCAGCATCTTTGAGGAGGCAGGAATTCCTGTGGAAAAGATTCGTTACGTCACTCTCGGGGTGGGGCTGTCTGAGGTCCTCACCAACATCACATGTGTGAGTTCTCCAGTACATCAGAATGTAACCATTACCATGACTGATTACAGAATTATTAAATCCATATGTTTGTCGGAAAAGCAAACTCAGTTTTCCCCTTACCCTAAATATTGTCCTAGCCATGCAACATAACGTATGTTCAGAGGCGGAGTAAGTAAGGGCGCAAGAGGCCGGGTGGCCTGGGTCAGGTGGTAACAGAGTACGTGTAACAATGAGTGCGTTAACAAGCACTTATTAAGTCAGACATCATCATAATAAGACATCTGCTGTTATCTGATTATGCAAGTGGTCATGTAAACAGCTTACTCCAATTTCTCAGATCAGATCGAGTCCTTGAAATGCGATAATGAAACGGGATAAGCAGAACTGTATTTTAGCTCAGTAATCAGGTTTCTCACTGCATGTATACCCTTACTCTGATTTCTTTCATCTTTCTCATTATGCATATGTGCAAAAACAGAGCATGTCTAGATGATTTACATTGATATTTTTAGGTGAAGTGACTCGATGTGGTATTACGTTTACATCACGTCTTATTCCTTGACCTGATTGGCTGGTTGCAAAGCAGCAATCCGATTATTGCCGATTATTGGAGTTCCTGTATTATCTGGTTACCCAAGGGGGTATCACTTTAGAATAAGGCTACCCTTACAAAGAGTTTATGAATGGTTTCAAATGGATATATAAATGGTTATTTAATTAGGCCATAAATGGCTTCAAATCAATAATAAGCAGTTACCACAAACAAGTGAACAGAGCACCACTGACCTGCTGGGAACTTACATTCTGTTATACTGTTGAAGCTTCGATTTTGACATCTACTGATCTTACTTTGTGTTCTCCATTGGTCAGCATTAAACCTGCCAGTGTAATCATGTGTACATGTTCATCTGATAACACAGCTCACTTTTGACCCTTTTTATGAATGTGTTATAACTGCTTATTAATACTTTGTAAAGTGTTTATAACATAGCTAATAACTGTTTATAAACTTTATAAAGGTAGGCTTATTCTAAAGTGGTCGCCCCAAGTGCATATCGTTGTATGTATCTCCATTTTTGCTGATTTTTACTTTTATGCCTCATTTGATCACATGAGCTGCTGTTTACACTGTGTGGAAATTTCATGAAGAATGGACCAACAGAAAAGGCCCAAACTGCTGGGAAAGACGTCTGGTTCCATTGACCTCCATTCAAATTAAATGAGGTTTTTGGCCTCTCCTGTAAAGTTACCATTTTGGAGATACCTGTTTTTCTTTGGACAGCGACGATATAAACTCAGTGTTATGTAATTAGCAATTTAGTAACAGTTACAGAAACAAGAGAGTAATCAGATTACAGGTACATTGAAACAGTGGCAGTGATTACATTAGGACCACTCTTATGGTTGTTTTCTTGCCTTTTGTTCTCGTCTACAAGCTAAATTCCAAAGACTGCAGCCACTAGAGACTCATATCAACTGAAAGGTAGAAACGGTTCAGTCAGCTAGGAAATCCACGTCATCATGAGTGTCATTTTAAGGGTAGATCACCTTGCACAACAACATATCCTCAACTTCCATTACTCATTAGCTATTGTAGCATAACAGCTCCAGTGCCAAACTGAAGAAGACTTGCTTTGGACAAGTGTCTTGGCTGATTGATTAAGGGCACATTAGTGTACAATTAGTTTTTTTTTTTTTTTTTGCTAAACTAGTCCTAATTGATGAACACACAGTTCTCTGTTTGCGTATTTATGTGTTTATGTGTGTGCACACAGGGACTGCTGATTGACCGTGTGGGTAGGAGAGTGCTGCTCTGGGCAGGATTTGGGTTCATGGCGGTCACTATGACACTGATGACCATCACTCTGGAGCTAAAGGTGACTGACTATTTCACTGAACAACCACAGTTCTATGGTTTTACATTTACTGCATTGAGCTGACGCTCTTATCCAGAGGGAAGTACAAGGTTAAGGTTCATATTACAAATAGGCCAATGTAGTGTTAGGAGTCTTGGCCAAGGACTCTTATTGGTGTAGCACAACATAGTAACCCAAACCGGGAATCAAACCCTCACATGGGGCGGTAGCTCCCTGGCGGGTAGTGGTGTTATCTGCTGAGCCACACCAACCAACTATGGAAGAAACCAAATAAAAAAGAGACTTTATCGGGGAAATAAATAAATGTTGTGATGCTGCATAAGGTTCTTAATACAACACCATGTTGAACATAAAATGAACAAAAACCCTCAGAATGACTTTGTTTACATCTCAGCTATTGTCAAAAGTCAGTAGAAGCTCCCTTTTTTAGAATGCCTAATGTAGTCTTAGTGCTATAATCAATTAGACTGATCAGTTTCACCCAAACCCCTCTCTCACATTACCAGGAGTACTCTTCCTGGATTCCCTACAGCACCGTGGGCCTCGTATTCCTCTTCGTCATCTTTTACGGAGGTGGTCCAGGTAAACCAGCGCTCGCAAGCGTTTGCATAAGCCTAAGTGAATAAAGCAGTCCATTCATTTGAATAACTCATTGTCTTTTGATTGACAGCTGGGGTGATGCCATCCCTCGGCCACGAGATATTCCTCCAGTCATATCGCCCTGCAGCGTTTGGGTTCTTTGGAATTCTGATATGGGGCGGATTTTCTGTGTTAGGATTCATTTTCCCTTTCCTGCTAGTAAGTTTGCTTTTACATAACAACAATAGTTCATCTTATGTTTCCTCAATTGCTGACTAATGGACGTAATGACTGGGTCGCTGTGTTCCCAGACCACAAACAGAGTGTTTTAATGATTTACACTGATTTTAATATTGTGTCACAGTTAACCTTTGTTACAGTGGCCTCACCAGTGTTGAATTAACCCCTGCAGGACCAAAGACAGCACCTGATAGTCAAATACAGTCATGAATTAATTCTGTGTCTCTTACATACACCTAAACTACACAGACTGTAGTCCACCTGTTTCTCTGTATACTATATTGTGGCCCCTAAAAACCCTTAAATTACATACAGTACTATATGAGCTCACCGGACAAAGAATCAGTCACCTTGTGTGTTTAAGGTGGTAGTAACTTCAGGCTCCTGCAGATGGCACTGCACGAGGATGATGGGGCTATAAATACCTGCAGGGTGTGAGTGACGGGATCCATAGATTGGGAAGAGGTGGTACAGTGCAGTGAATGTCTCGTTCCATGTGTGGAAAACGGCTCCAAAGCAGATGTTAATGATTGGCTGAAAGGAGAGACTGCATTTGGGTGTGCCAAAGACCATAGTGTGAAGGAAGTAGCTGAATCTGCAGGTGTATGGAAGCGTATGGTCATACAGGTCTACAAAGGCATCCACCAAATCTGGCCCAGCTGAGGAATTCTTTGATGCAAGAGTGTCTGAACATTGATGTGGCCTATATCCAGAAAGTTTTCCAGTCCATGCCAAATCCAGACACAGCTGTTATTTGTGCCTGTGGACGTATTACAGAGCAGGTATTATGTGGGTGGTGTATAATTCTCAACACTCTAGTAGACACTCCTACCTACCGCTTTGTAGATGTACAGTCAAAGACGATAGCTCATCTGCAGGTGCACAGTGCAGTGTTGGTCATCCTCTGGTCCTTCATCAGTCTTCACAGGACGCTGCCCACAGAACGCTGTGGGGTGGATAGTTTTGGTTGGTGGACTTTTCTCAGTCCAGCAGTGACACTGAGGTGTTCAAAACCATACTCAGAAAACTCTCCAGAGAATTTTGAACAAGTTGTACGTGGCCATTTTGACTGGACATGAAATAAGTGAATGGTGGTCTCAAGCCTTCTCTTCTCATGTGATGTTCTCTTCTGCCCCTCAGATCGCCCTGAAGTCCTTCAGCTTCGTGCTCTTCTCATGCACATGTTTGGCGGCATCTCTGTACGTATTCTTCGTCTTGCCAGAAACAAAGGCCAAAACTCCAATGGAAATCTCTGAGGAGTTTAAGAACATCAGAGTCTGTGGCTCTTCCACAGATGACGTGTGCTTGCAGACAAAGCTGTGAAAACCAACCCCATACAAACGGCATAGATGTGAGAGAGTAGCTTATCTTGCTACCCAACTGATGTGGGCTTGTGGATGGTAAGCAGTCGAGTCACATTATTATGACCTAATATCCAGAGTAACTGCCGTGTGCAGCACAGACAGCACCTAGATGGGCTGCGAGTGACTCAATAAGGTCCTGGTAGGTTGTCACAGGTATCTGGAGCCATGCTGACTGTAGTGCATCCCACAGCTGGAGGCCGCATCGGGGGAGGATCCAATGAGCGAATATGATGATCGAGGTGGTCCCATAGATGCACAGTTGGGTTCAAGTCTGGGGAATTAGGGGGCCAGGGTAGTTCTTGGTTTTGGTCACGTTCTTCCAACCAATGCCGGACATTTCTAGGCGTGTGACACGTCACATTGTCTTGCTGGAAGATCCCATCCGCCCCAGGGAAGACAGTCAGCATGTATGGGTGTACGTGATCTGCAAGGATGGATTCATACCCAGATCGGTAGAGAGTGCCTTCCACATGGATGAGTTGGCCCAGAGAATGCCACGAAAACGTGACTTCCTTCATGAGCTATGCGCTGCTGCCATCGAAAGGAGGAAGTGGTCATAATAATGTGACTCGACTGTGTACTCGACTAATATTAAGTGTAAATATTTTGCTTGGCTAGTGCTCATTTTTTCTTGTTTCCGTATCTTAAGACTGTTTAGCACTGATATATACTCTTCAACATGATTCAGCTCACCTGTTTGTCAAAGCTCTTCTAGAGTAAAATCATATTTATTACAGCAGAGAAAGTTCAATGATGTGCAATAAATAGGCTTTTACGGGAAAACAGACTTTCTAAGCCATTGTACAAACCCAGTTGGGACAGCAGGACTAATGTAAATAAAAATAATTAAGAAATTTAATGTTTCAAGTTATTACTATACTTCATTATAACTTTACTGGTTTTGTGTATACACTCACAAGCCACTTCATTATATGCGTCATTGTCTATGTAATCAGCTCTACTTACTATATAGGAGCACTTTGTAGCCCTACAGTTACAGACTGTAGTCTGTCTGTTTCTCTGTATACCTTGTTACCCTGTTCTTCAATGGTCAGGACCCCCACAGGACCACCACAGAGGAGTTGACTGGATAGTCTTGGTTGGTGGACTATTCTCAGTCCAGCAGTCACACTGAGGTGTTTAAGAACTCCAGCAGCACTGCTGTTACAGACACAACACTGGTAGGCATGATGATGGATTTCAAAACAGCTGCAGCATAATTTAAAACATATATGATGTTATGTTCAGCTATTTTACAGTGTATTAATTATGTTTTTTGTAGTATTATTTATTATTTATTCAGTGATACATAAAAGCCGTTTTAAGTGTGTCAGTATATCCAGTAGCATCTTAATTAGTCCACGTGTAATAAGAGTTATGTCTACAAATGACATACTTAAAGCTAATTATGCGCAATTTAACTAGTTTGAAATGCAGTTAATATATTGTCGTTGTCCAAAGAAAAAATGGCAACTTTAAAGGACAAACCAAAAACCTAGCTCATTTCTAATGTAAGTCAATGGAACCAGACTTTTTTGCCAAGCAGTTTTGGGCCATTTCTGTCGGTCCATTCATCATGAAATTTCACACAGTGTAAACAGCAGCTGTTGTGTTCAGCTGATACATAAAAGTAAATATCGACAAAAATGGAGATACAGGTTTTCCATTGGACAGAGATGATGTATTTCCTTATAGCTTAATCACAATGCACTTAGTTTGTCACAAGAGGTTCCAAACAGTATGTACTAAAATGCGTTTAAAGTGTAAACACTAGAAGTTTGTACGTTTAATATTAAACAAACATTTCTACAAGGGTACATACCACATCAAACAATTATTTCCAGGAAGTCAGAAAAAAAATGTCTTTTCTTATAAAACTATGGCATATAACAATGTCTTTAATGACTTGACGTGTTACAGTTGAGAAACAGGCCTAATGCTTGGACATAACTTGTCTTAACTGGCACAAATAAACACTTTTTAGCTACCTTTTAGCCACATTAGCTCACAACCAAGTGAAATTCCTAAATTTCTTCATATTGAATCCCCCCCTCCCTTATTATCCGTCCACCTTGTACTTCATGCCTGAGGACACCAGTGGGACCCCCTTCATTTCTGTTCAGAGGGGCTTCCCGCTTATCGACAGCTGCCAGGCGCCGCTGCTCATCCCGGCCTCATTTGCAGTTTAAATACATGCACCGTGCTATTAGACGAGGCTGATTATGACTGACATTATCTCTTCAGTGACGGGCTGTTTTATCTGAGCCTCGGCTGTCCGGCCTTATCTCACGAGAGGAAGAACTACAGGATTAACCAGAGTGCCATTACTGAGAGTTAGAGCTATTTTCTTATGCACTCAAGTCAACATATTCTATAGAAACTGGAACTAGAAACCTTCAATTCAGCTCAGTGAATTTGGCTACAGGGATATTTTACCTGAATCTGATGGACTGTAGTGGTTCCAAGTGTATGTCTGTCAACAGTTGACCATGTAGCCAACTGTTGTATGGCTGTGATTGTCTAAAATAATGATTGATATGCCTCAGGAAGGAGGAATCTGTGACTCCATATAGTATTTCCACACCTGGAATTCAAGGCTAGCATTTTACATACAGTGGGCTGTAAGTACAGAATAATTCTGCCTGTGGCAATTTCAGGGGTCGAAGCACTTGCCATATTACATTTGCTTTGATTAGTGAAGAAACTAACTATAAATGTCATCACCTAAGAGTTGGTGAACAATTAAAGGGGTTTTACAACACAGGCATAACCACCGATTAACATATTTATAAAGCAGTTTGTAGAGCAATATGACACATTTATGAATTGCTCATGCTATTACAATTACATAAAATGGTTTATGAGGTAAATAACATTGTAAAGGAGCAAAAACCAGGGTGAAGGTTTTATTTAATTATTTAATTTAATTTATTTTATTAGTATGAAGGCATTTATAGCAATATTATGAGGCATCATTGGAGGCCTAGAAGCCCAGTTAACAGTAGAACAATGTATGTATGTATGTATGTATGAATACATCAAAATTGTACATCAGTACATTAGTACTTAAGTAGACTAGCAGTTTTATAACAGTTTTATAACAGTGTCATAAACACTTTTTTATCCCTTCATGTCAATTCAATGTCTTTTACTACATAAACCATGTTATATCTTCCTGTGATTGGTGGTATAAGTCTTATAAGTGGTATATAGTCAATACTTTACTGCTATATAAATATGTTTTCAGTGCTTGTCAGGAAGTCTTACTGAGTTTTTAATGTTAAAGTTCTTTAAGTTTTAGAGGTTCTTCTGGTGGATTTATCTTTTTTGTATTTGTACTTAGAGTATGCAAATTTTGTTTTTTATTTTGGACACTTTGGTGGCTCAGTGAATAGGGTCATGGTCTACCACAGAAATCATTGTAGCTTTGTGTTAGTATATTATTTGGGTGCACGTGTCTACTCGGTAAAACTACACAGTGGACATGCTGATAGTGATGTAGATGATTATCAAGAAAATAATATGCTTATATGTGACTCTGCTCTCAATGAAGATTTGTTGTGGGCTGTTGTTGCAGTACCTCGGCTGAGCAGAAGGTGGAGATGTTCACCTTCAAAATGAACAGGCATGCAGCCTTGCCATTAGTCTGTGGTGTGCCCACTTATCTGAGGTGATCAGAAACTGAATGGATTGAAAAAGAAAAGTGTTCATGTTAAAAGCTAACGCAGCTGTCAGAGGCTTGTCGGCTTAAAGGAAGCAGGGTAAGCTTATCTGATTTCCATTCTTTAGCTTTGGTTTTCCAACATTCCAGCAGGAAATCAAGAGCCTTTTATAGCTGTCAGCAGATTTTGTTTGTGATCTACCATGACTGACTTCAGATTAGATCTATAATAGAACAAAAATACTCGTACAGTCAACTTAGATCCAGCAGGATGATGAACTAAATTTAGTTGCTGAAAGTTTTTCATGTAGGCCTACAACAAAGTTTCACCAGGAAGCAATTTTTTTTTGTTTTTTTTTTGTATTGTGAAATTTTCACTAAAATACTCGTTTGTATGAAATAGGACCCAAGTGAGTGGTTTGTAAAAGACCA
This sequence comes from Semaprochilodus insignis, assembly GCA_034552555.1. Classification (NCBI taxonomy): domain Eukaryota; kingdom Metazoa; phylum Chordata; class Actinopteri; order Characiformes; family Prochilodontidae; genus Semaprochilodus; species Semaprochilodus insignis. Next base: position 25,897,161 of record CM067494.1, read on the forward strand.
CAAGGCTTTCCCTTCAGCCCCTTCCAGGAGAATGGGTGTTAAAATGTACTCCATGTTTTATTCTATACAACTACTCGGGTGCAGAGTTAAATCCACAGACCGCACCAGAGGACAGAATACATCGAAATATGTTAATAATATACTCAACATCAAAAGAATAGCTGCACCCAGAAGATAGTGTGGGATTGCAGTGCTATTGGGAAGGAAGATAAAGGTTACCAGGAACAATAAATGATGATAAATTTAGACTGATGTGGGTAATATTCATTGAGCTACACATACAGAAGTAGTGTCTCTCAGTATGGTGTTAAGCCACCATGTTTGCTAACACAACATGCATATATTTTGCAGTAGGGGTGGAGGTGGAGTGACACCAGGCCTTCTGGACACGTGACATCAAACCGTTCATCTTGGTGCTGACCACGGTGCCTCCAGACATGGATTCGTTGGTCGTCGCCACCAAGACAAAAGCAGGACTCATCACTGATGATCACCCGCTGTCATTCTGAGTCACTCCATGACAATCTCAAAGTACATGCACTTAATATATTTAAAAGTGTCGCTGTTTAATATTTAAGCACATACCAGCCATATGCAAAAAGGTTTGGATGCCTCAAAGAAATTACATGCATACTTAACATATTGACAAAAACCCCACAAAACGTTGGCTGGGCAAAAGACATGGCACATTTAATCTGATATTAAATGTATTTTTTTAAACTAGCAAATACATAGGAGTTGTGCCTAGGAGCTTTTCGGAGATCTAAGCCATGTTAGACGTTAGATAGTCTCATAAACCATTTGACTGACATGCAAACTGACCAATGAGTGTTGTATTTGTGAAACAGACCTGCAACAAAATCAGGCACATGGAAAACAAAGTGGTATGCATTGGAAAGTGCATTGGATTACGTGCAAGGACATGTTATTTACTAGGAATTTAAGGCCCAAAGACTCTGCTATGGAACCATGCTTGCATAAATTGCGTTCTCCATCAGATAAAACATGGCCGTGTTTATAGCCAATCAGAATGCAGCTATCAAAATCCCAACAGCTGTGGTCAGCTTAAATTTCAGTAGCTATCAGACACCATTATAGTTAGGTCAAGTGTACATATTCAGATCCTCTTCTCTCTTGAAGTGGTTTGGATAATTTACATGCAGAGCTAATAGGTACGAAAGGTCCTAATCCAGTGCAACAGCACTGAAGAGCAAGTCCTTTGTGTCATCTATCTGCCGCCAGTGTCTGTCAGCGAGACAAAGTCAATGGGAGCAGAACAATGACAATGTGATCCGTTAAGGCACGGGGGTCAGGCAAGGTTGCTAATGTATAATTGCTGTCATTAGCATGCTTATTAATGTGGAGTTGGGCATGTCATGAGTGAAAGCAGCCATTACTCATCTGAATGATCTGGACTATGTGAGCAGATGGGCATTATCTGTCCATCATTTAAGTGAAGATGCACCGTTCATGTCCTTCATAAGAACACATGGGTGTTCTCGGGGTCTATAGTCATTGTCTTTAATGGGCCATTTATGGTATACAATAAATATCAACATACTATGTATATTACTATAGCCAGGCAACAGAAGAGCGGGCAAAAGAGCTCTTGTGAAAACTGAGCAATGCTTTATGGCGCCACGTCACACATCAGCAACTATGGGTTTTCAGCTAGCTTTAAACTAACTCGGTATTCCCATCATGGACACCATGAGAGAGGCTATGAAGAGGCCGAACATTAACCTCGGACTGGCTTTTACTTGTTAGCGACAGCTAAAAGGGATAAATGGATGCAAGACTAACAGACTAACAGGGAAATCCGGCATCATCCCTGCCAATGTTATTTATGAAAGATTGCAATATAGGCTGCAACCATATCACCTCATTCCTGTCTCACAGAGTTTTTGTAGTTTTCCAGAATGCCAAAAGTGATCTTACCGCAAACCTGTTTCATCTCATGCTGGAAAGTTTGGTGAGTCTTTGCCAATCTCCAGTAAGCCTTGAAAGGTTGAACCTCATAAGCAGCAGTCAGGGTAGTCCAGGGCTGCAGGTTCCCTGTAGAGGAACTTGTGACCGGAGGGCTACTGGTTTGATTCCCTCAACCAACAGCACTGACTGAAGTACCCTTGAGAAAGGCACCTAACCCCCAATTGCTCCCTTGGCACTGTGAAAAGGTGAAGTATGCTCACTGCCCTCTAGTGTGTTCATTAGTGTGTGTATGTGAGTGTTTCTCTTCACAGATGGGTTAAACGTGGAATTGTGGAAGACACATTCCTGGCAAAATTGGCCCTAAAGCTCAGAGAATGATTGGCCTCACCTAAAAGTCGATGTGGTTCTCTCTTCTGATGTTGTTTTGTCAGACTCCCCGGCATAGCCCAACTCCTTTTACATGCAGACACGTCACACAGGCGCAAGGATGCTACAGATCACACTCACGATTTTGGTTATTTACACAATGGAAATTGTGAGTGTGATCTGTAGCATATGCCTGTGCGATGCGCTTTTGCACCTGAAGGTGAGCTGGATTCTATATCTCTAGCTCCTCAACAAATGCACATGTACAGCTGATCCTGAGGGGCTTAAAGCGTAATCTGTATTTACGACAGGGGTGTAAAAGCAAAATACACTCCACAACTACAGGGGGACCCCAGGAGCAAAAAACACCAATTCCCGCATAATGCCGTTTAAACTCTTGGGGCGCTTGGTTCCTATAATCACCACCACTCCTATCACATTTCACATCAAACCATTCTGAATGACTTTGTTTACATCTTAATCATTCCATTTTGCAGAAATCTGGGGAAAAAATGGAATTACCATTTACGGAAGCTGAGAGTTTTGATGGGATATTCTATTTGAAAGTAACCTCCGGTCAAAAAACGAGTCACCTCTGTGATTTTCTGGGGCTGTTTTAATGATGTGGAAATCTGTTCTTTTGTTGAGGTGACCGTAAATTTGGACCACAATGCCTACATTAAGTTGCTGGACAACCAGGTTTTGCCGTTTGCTCATCATCTTACCGAGGAACATACCATTCCTATCCCAGTATTCCAAGATGGCAATTCTCATGTTCACATGGCTGCAAATGTGACTGACTGGCATGATGAAGATTCAGGAGCTTTCACACATCTGGACTGGCCTGTAAAATCCCTAGGTTTGAACCCTCTTGAAAATCTGTGGGATGATCTGGAACAACCAGTAAAACGCCAGGGCAGGCATCCACCAAATTTGAGATGGTACAGTGCAGGGAATGTCTCGTTTGATGTGTGGAAAACGCATGTGGGCATGCCCAAGACCATAGTGTGAAGGAAGTAGCTGAATCTGCAGGTGTATGGAAGCATACGGTCATACGGGTCTACCAGCAGTGGCTAAAATCCCAGTCTACAGGAAGTTCTCCTCAGAATTGGGCCAGAGAAGGCATCCACCAAATCTGGCCCAACTGAGCAATTCTTTGATGCAAGAGGGTCTGAACATTGATGTGGCCTACATTCAGAAACTTGTCCAGTCCATGCCAAATCCAATCACAGTTGATATTGGTGCTCGTGGAGGTTTTACAGGCTATTAGGTCAGTTTCAGTACTATTCAGTGTATGTACTGAGAGTTAATAGGCCATCAGGCTATGGAAGAGCAAATCTGTTCTATTCCAAGTAATTGCTGCAGCAAAGTAATCAATAATATTGACTAAATATAAATATAAACTTAATAAAAACATCAGGATTTTTAGACTGTGGTCAGCCCTACGGTCACAGCCCTGGTTCCCAGTATGACTGAGACAGCAGCTGAGGCTCTCTATGTCCTCCCACCCTGGCAGGATTAGCAAGGCAATGATACAGAAACTCAATGAATGTAAAACAGCCCCGGAGACCTTCTGAACCTGCGGATTACGAGCCCTCCCAGTGGCCCCCGTTTAAGCGTGAATGTGTTACAATTCAGACACGTGTGCCAGCGGGGGTCCTGAATGAATGCATGACCATTTCACACTATAGTCTGCACCTCAGGGTGTCTGAGCACCGAGAATAGAACGGTGTGAAACAATAGGACAGGCTACAATAGGCTAAGCCAGAGTGAATGGTCATCCCTATGTACTTTCTTCCATTGACTTCACTGGTTTAAGCATTACACTTGCAATCAACATTCATCGCATTGTAATTTACATATCTGCATATGCCACAGGCGTGGAGAAGAGAACTACAAACACGCTTTGACAGAACTAGAATACACTGACTAATTGGAGATGTGAAGATACAAACAGTGATAGCTCAAAGGGCATTGCTGTCAGCCGTGATTAGCAGCAAAACGTTAGTCAGGGTGCGACGTGGGAAACACGCTGAGCTGTTGTTCTTTGGAAGTAGAGCAGAAAGGTTTTTAACAGTATCCACTTCCTTCTCTTTCAAATCTATTTTTTTCTGTGGTAGCCAAAGAAATGCTAACTTTATAGAAGTGGAATATTTTTACTGTGGTGCAATTTTGTTGTAATGTACTGGTCCATTTGATTCAGAATGGACCCACACTGGAGCAAGCAGGGTAGCCTAGTGCCTAGTGGTGAGCAAGCGCAACCAGAAGGGCATGGGTTCAAATCCTCTACTACTACTACTACTGGGCACAGCTGGTCACAATGACCAATTTCCCTTCATTTGACCTGACCTGACCACAGATGGCTCTGGCTCACTTTCTGATTTTATACCTTATATGAGCTCACCGGACAATATATTAGTCAACTTGTGTGTTTAAGGCGGTAGTAACTTCAGGCTCCTGCAGATGGCGCTGCACGAGGATGATGGGGCTATAAATATCTGTGGGTTCTGAGTGACGGGATCCATAGATTGAGAAGAGGTGGTACGGTGCAGTGAAGGTCTTGTTCCATGTGTTAATGATTGGCTAAAAGGAGTGACTGCATTAGGGCGTGCCATAGTGTGAAGGAAGTAGCTGAATTTGCAGGTGTTTGGAAGCGTAGTTATTAATTACAACTGTGGAGTTAAAAGTTTGGAGGGGACGAATGGCCATTAAGGGGGCCTTAAGGCATTTTCGAGCTGGATTAGTTTTACATGGGGAAGTGTTCCAAAACTTTGAACATGTTTTATATTCCACATGAATATGAACAGCTAAATAAATACATTACACCCATTTATATTTAAAGGGGTCATTAAGACTCATCAATGGCTAAAAGCTATAACCACCACATTCAGCTTTCACACCAACATCACACCAACTGCTAAATTTCCTTCGGGGTCAATAAAGTATCTATCTATCTATCTATCTATCTATCTATCTATCTGTCTATCTGTCTATCTATCATTTTAGCATATGAGTTGGCCAAAAACAAGCCTGTGCTGATTGACCTGTCTGGCCTGCTAACTAAGCACGTGTTAGCTTAGCCAAATGCTACATCCCCAAACACAACAAAATAGTTTTGATTTAGGCTTTCTGTCACTCCAACCCCAGTTGCTTGAGTTTTCTGTCACAGACATAAATTTTTATCATTGGGTCTTGTTTCAGCAGAGCACCAGTTAAGCTAATGCTAAGCTAACATTAAGTTAGCCAAGCTACAGATCCAAACACCACAGAACAGTTTTCTCCTTTCTATCCCCTTTAGCACCAACAGCTTGACGTCACTCCCTCAGATTTGCTTCAAAATCATCTGAAACTTGCGTCAGTGCTTTAGTTAGCCAGAATCCCAACAATGTTCTGTGGAGAGCAGAGCTGTCAGCATGCTAGCTAAGCCCGTCCTAACCAGCTTCTCTCTCCTAGCCAGAAACAAAACATATTCTATGGTGAGCAGAGCTGTTATCTTGGTAGCTAAGCTAATGTTACCCAGTTCCTCTCTCCTAGCCAGAATCAAACGTGTTCTATGATGAGCAGAGCTGTTAGCATGCTAGCTAGGCCCATGCTAACCAGCATCTCTCTCCTATACAGAATCCCAACATGTTCCATCGTGAGCAGTGCTTTAGCATGTTAGCTAAATCAATGCTCATCAGCTCCTCTCTCCTAACCAGAATGCTCTGTATGAGCAGAACTGTTATTATGTTAGCTGTAGGCTAGTGCTAACTGTCTCCTTCTAGTTAGCAGCACTGTTCAACATGTATTTGGTAACCGTGTTGATGAGGACATTGACTGGGAAGAGTTTAATCCAGTATGAATCTGCAATGTTACGTTAATAATTCTGAGATGAATTAGCATTTATAATATGTCAAACCAGGAGCAATAACACATTTCCACCGGAGGGTTTTAGGGCTTGAAACAGAGTAACAGTGTACAGAGAAGACTGGTTTGGGAAAATACTGCTTTAAGACTAGCTCCCAAACTTTTAACCTAACCTCCTCTAAAACAAAACCCCTAACCTAAACAGACCTGAGGTCAGTCTCCTTTCCTCCAACTCTAATTGAATACACATGATGAGGAGCAAAGCAGGGAAGCTTTGTCCACTGCAGTCACACGACTCTTATTCCTGAGTTACTGTCGCGAGGGCCTGAAACATTCCTGAATCCTAGAGTCGTGAATAATTGAATCAGGCTATTTTAGGCCTGAGAGTGTTCAGCAGGAATTCAGTGCAGTTTTGCTGTAAAGGCCGGTAATTTCGGCAACCTATAAAACAGGGAGCAAAGGGCCGCTGCGCCCAAACACATTCGAAAGCACTGCCAAGCCATTCGGTGAGGAGAAACATTGATGATGGGACCACCTATCATGTCCTGTGCATGTTTATATAAAACAAAACAGGGGAAAAAAACATCATATCAAACAGAAATAGGGTGATAAAACTGGGAAGGCCCATAGTTCTCTAGGAACGTTAAGGAAGATGGCAGCTAAAGAATGGCCAACATAAACGCACTGGGAATATACAGTAATAAAAAAGAAATGAGCTACAATAACATTCTTATTATGCTTGAATTACTACTTAGCAATGCTGTTGGTCTGATTATGGAGTTCCCTAAAGAGGGAATTATCTCTAAGCTCAAATATCCTATTGGATATTTTCATTGGTATTAAGTAAACTCCCCGCAGCAAGGGCCAGTCTGTCGGTATTATTATAGTGATGGAGGCTATTACAGAGCGGAATAAGTGGACGCATGTTAACCTTACAACCGCTTCCCTGGATGTATCAGATATTCCTTCTACAGCAGAGGGCAGTGCTAAAGCCAAAAGATAGGGGTATTAATTAGAGCCCAACTGATTTATCGTTCCGCTGATAAAATGGACAATATCGGATGACCTCTAAAGCTGTACCAGTAAAGCGCTGGAACAAGAAGCACTGGAGAAAAAAACTTGTATATAGTGTTACTTATGGGGACTTTTTACACTAACCCCACTACAAAGTCAGTCACCTTTAAGTAAGAGTAAGCTTGTTCCAGAAATGATAAAAGGACATTAGAGCCATAATAAATCATGTTAATTTTACTCTCCATACTTAAGCACATTTGAAGGTAAATACTTTAGTACTTTCACTCCAGTGGAGGTCTGAAGCGAGGAACTACTACTGACACTGGAGGAGTATTTTACCTGGTTTGGGCACTTTGTCTGTATCCAAGTGACTAATATGCCGCTTTGTAAATCTGTATAAAACTTAAAGTTGTCTCCAAAGGACAGGCATATTTAGGTTGTGTCAGTAAATTTATAAAAGGGCTTTAAAACACCAGCCTGATAGCACAGCGCAGTTCTGGTGTCTTCATTATTACAGCACAGTTTTGGTGTCTTCACTATTATAGCACAGTTTTGGTGTCTTCACTACTACAGCACAGTTTTGGTGTCTTCACTATTACAGCACAGTTTTGGTGTCTTCACTATTA
>CM067494.1:25919339-25969860 GCA_034552555.1 Semaprochilodus insignis
ATATATATATATATATATATATATATATAGAGAGAGAGAGAGAGAGAGAGAGAGAGAGAGAGTGTGTACAGTGAGATAAGTTGAGTTTGCACTTAAACCCTGACTGGTATAATGACAATACAGTTGAATTGAATTGAACCAAGTGCAATCAGTTTCAATGTACACTTATATTAGTACACAATCCATGCAAATGGACTGAATATTTTTGCTGATGAATATTTTTAATGAGCTATTATAACTCCAGTACGATAAGTGTACGAAAGGAAATATGTAAATATCACAGTAAAGGAAAAGCAGTTGAATTCCCTGGAGGTGCAGAAGTGTTTGGAGTAAACTGATTATGCTGTACGCCTTGCACTACACAAATACATTACATTTTAATTACAGCTCCACTTACATGGGCCAGACAGCCTCGGTCTAATGGGCAACATCTGTTCGCCAAGCCTTTTCCAAACGCGCTCCGTTTCTAATCAGTTTCCCTCGCGCAGTTTCTCCCGTCCCCTACAGAAAATGATTGCGGCCTGAATTTGTCCTGAGTGACGCGCCAAAACGCAGCTGGAACTGATGCCGGGGTGGAAACCAATGAGCCAACAAGGCGAGTTATTATGGGATGGAGCGCTGTCTTGTGACACGCTGGGGGCTAACTGAGTAATGGAAACACCAGGCATTATATGAATTATAACTGTAATGGCTTTTGTCTTCAGAAAAGCTTGGGCCGTTCTTGGAACGCCAACAGACACGGGTTGCATGTGTTCTAGCAGGAAAACGGACCGTTCTTTATGAAGAACAAGCCCGCTGCGGTGCCGGGGAATTGGTGCTGAGTATTCGTTTCCCTGAGGTGCTTTTGCTGAGCTACATTTTCTCCAAAAAAGTGATAGAGCAGATGGATAAAAGATTTGAGTCTAAAGGTTTTGCGGTTTTTGTGTTCCCCTTTAGCTTTGGAGTTTTTTTCCCTGGTTTGGAATATGATATCAGGAGTTTTAAAAGGGGGAATTCCACCGACTTGGATGGTTAAGATGTAAATAAAGTCATTCAGAGTCATTCAAAGCAAAACACTGCGTTCTAGAGAACATTAGTGAGTCAGAGTTGTTCACAGTGCTGGTGATGGGAACCAGACGTCTGAAGAACTGAATGCCTCTAAAAGCTCATGGAAATCGATACAGTCACCCAGAAGGAGGTGTGGGACTGCAGTACTATTGGGAAGGAAGATAAAGGTTACCAGGAACAATAAATGATGATACATTTAGATTGATATGATCAATATTTATTGAGCTACACATACAGAAGTAGTGCCCCTCAGTACGGCGTCAGGCCGCCATGTTTGCTAAGCCAACTTGTCAGACGTCTGGGCATGGAGTTGTAGAGGTTCCTAATGGTGTCCTGTAATAATCCATCCCATGCATCTTAGTATTCTCACACAGTTCCTGCAGATGTTTGTGCTTGTGGAGGTATTACATGCTATTAGGTACGTTTCAATAACCGTGCTACTGCCCTTGCCTGCCTAGCCTGTCCTCCCACTTTCAGCTATTCACCCCGACTGGCCTAGTTAAAAGCAGGAAGCGGGTCAGTCGTCTCACAGGTGTCCCGTCTCTGCAGCCCTCTTTCTACCGACGGCCGACTGAACGGACTGAAAGAGATTTGTCTTGCTTGGTCTGGGCCAGTGAGCCAGCGCCGTGAGGATGTTCAGCTGGCAGTGATGTATGGGGCTCTTACCGATGTGTTCTCCGCAGGAGTCGCAGTATTCCGCGTAGAGCGACTCGAAACAGCTGCAGCAGTACGGCCGGCCCTCCTTCATGATGTAGCGCTGACCGCCCAAAACCGTCTCGCACTCAAAACAGCAGAAGTGTTTCATGTGCCAGTGCCTGCCTTCTGCTTCTGTACACTCATCCGCAAAGATGATCTGAGGAGACAAAGACAGAGAGAGAGAGAGAGGGAGAGAGAGAGGGTGGGGGTGGGGATGTTTTATTGTTTTCTGTGGTGTCAAAGACAAAGACACCAAAAAAATGCTTTGTTAAATTCTACAAAGATAGGTTATATTCCTTGGGGTGGTAGAAACACACAACAATGCCAGTGTCTGAGAGGGAGGAGGAAGGCATGTGGATGATATAGTATGGTTATATAGATGCACTGACATTTTGGCTACCAAACATGATTGTAAATTGCATTTTCAGTTCTTTGGAAAGGAAATAAATGGCAAACAATTTTGCCCCCAAAGCCCCCCATATGGAATCTAAAGGCCCATTCACAGTAGCACTTGCCAGTGGAATCTCCTGAGCCAAATTACATTGATTTTAATGGAATTCATATTGCTGTGAGATTCCGCGTCCCAAACTTCTAGGGCCAATGCATGTCAGGTGCAAAGTGATTCAGGTGCACTGATTTCTTGCTGCTACTACTGTGTAGTATATTTTCTTTTATTATTATTATTATTATTGTTGTTGTTGTTGTTGTTGTTACTGTTGTAACAAAACAATGTTTTTGCGATGTACATGAAGTATTTCTCCTGATGATCACATGGCAAACATGAAACTGACCCAACGTGAAACATATAGCTGAGCCAAATTACAATCATTTGAATGGAATTCACAGTGCTGTGAGCTTCCATGACCCCAGACTTCGAGGGCCGATACTATTCATTTGCAAAATGCTGCATTGATTTCCGGCTGCTGCTTTGGCTGTGTTGACCTTTGACCTTTGCAATCAGTCGGGATACTTGGCAGTCTTCCATAATATATCCATTATGGAAGACTGCCAAGGGCACCTGGCATTGGTGAAAATATAAACCTTCCATCCAAAAAGTGGTCCAAATCATTTAAACCCCCATATTTAATTGGAAGTACCAAAAAAACAACAGATCAAATGTTAAAACTGAGAAAATTTTTTGTGCTTTGAAAAATATATGCCAGCAGCAAGACAACACCAAACCACCCTCTGCACGTATTACAGCAGCATGGCTTCACAGTAAAGGTCTAGGTGCTGAACTGGCCTGCCTGCAGTCCAGACTCCGTCACCCACTGAAAACATGTAGAGCATTACGAAAGGAAACATACAGCAAAGGAGAGCCTGAACTGTTGAGCAGCTGATCTGATACGAACACAGTTGTAAACATGAACCTGATCGAACTTTCTGAAACATGGCCATATATTTGTCATAAAACACCAAAATCGTCAGTTACATTATCTGATATGTTGTCTTTGTACTACTTCTAATTGTTGAATATAGGTTTTATATGATATGACAGTGATATTTTATTTTATGATATTTTATTTTATATGACAGTGTATGAGAGGTTATTATTATTAAATTCACATATATTTTTGTAAATAGATTTTTGTAAATATAACTGGATATATACAGTATAATTCTGATAGGCAGGACTGAAGGTGTGAGGTTACTGGTTTGTGTATGTAGATGTGCGTATTGAGTGATTAATAAACCCATATGTGTACATTACAGCGTTTTGCACATGCACGAACACACACACACACACACACACGTATGATGCTTGTATATTGTGTATTGTGTGTAAATAACATGTACATTGTCTGTATATTCCCTGTATTGATATAATCTGCCTGTTGCTGGTATACTGTGTATACTCTGTCTATCGTATATGGGTTATTGTCTGTATTTATTGTGTATATTGTGAACTATCTGTTAATGATGTGTGCATTTTCTGTGTACTGGATGTAATACCAGAGACATACAAACTTCATAGTATGTGCCAACATGCATTATCCAATAAAACTCTCATTCAGATGCGAATAAAAAAGAATTAAATACTTTCTTAACATTATAATGTAACAAGGTCACGCCTGTTAAGCTTCTTTCAGTGTTGGCGAGCATGAGAGAGAAAGACACAAAGAGAAAGAGAGAGAGTGACAGAGAGAGTGATGGATGGATGCATCACTAAATCATTGACTACACGGTGAAAAGGAGGCATGCCCATCCCCGCCCCCTCCCCCATCCCCCAACACTATCCCACATAAAGTAATGGCTCAAGCAAACATGCTAACATGGCTAACAACAAAGCTGTTCGCCATGTTAGCATGACTGCCTTTGCATAATGCTAATATGTGTCTCTTCGCTGTTGGCAGCATCACCTTGTTTCGCTAAACGATCCCTTTAATGAAAGAACAAATACAACGCATCCCAATGGAAGCTGTCACTGTAGACATAGCCCTCAGCTACAGCCACAAAAAGCCATAAATAACCCATATAACAATGGAAAACAGATATGATAATAACTTCAACATGCAATAAACACTTTAATTACTGTATCTACTTAGCATGAAGCATGATTTCCTCCAAACTGCACTGAATACTGAATACGGCATGTACCACATCCAAAAAACAAAGGCGGTTACAATTCAGGGCAAAGGGCTTTGTATCTGAATTATGCATGAAAGCAATTAATTTAACACTGCCATTTATCAAGCTCAGCCCTTACACCTCATAATCTCTGTGTTTAATGCAGCGCATGCGTGTAGAGCATCATATGGGCATGCTGCCGCTGAAAACAGCCCGAGATCAAAACCGATGGGTTGAATAATCATCGTTTACTGTGAACACAGTTGCTTATGCGCTGTATACGGACACTCTTCATACCTCATACAACAGTCTTCATACTATAAATGACTTCAGGGCTTTGAGATCTTCAATCAATTTCAAGTCTTGGAGCTCCACTGGCTTGCAGAGCTGAGTGTTTCCTTCTGTTTCCTTTCTTGAACAACCCAGACTAAACTAATCAACTACTTATCAAGCCCCGGAAGCGCAGAACTGAGTATATTACAGTCGGATAAACAGAAAACTGTGCAGGAAATATGCTTTAAAGACTGTGGACCCGACACTGAATATGGAGCATACAAAAACGAGACATAGAGGAGTGCTGGTCAGTATGGCTGTGGATTAGAGTTCGGGGATCTGTCCCAAGTGAGTACATGCGGTTTGGGGGCTGTAGTTTGAAGCAAACATTGGAGTTTGAGTTGGGGTGAAAATGAATGGGACTCTATAGGGGGGAATGGAAACAAAAGGCAAACAGACAAGTGAGGGTCCGACCAACACTGAATTCGTGCTTGGAGGTCTGCCCTGAGATGGTGTATAAGAAACAGTGTCTCTTGGTCGAGCATAAGTACAGCAGATGTGTGCACACTTTTCCATCTCATTCATTCTTTATAGGAAAAAGTTATGGAAAAATCCAGTGCTACATGGAAACTGGACATCGGATCAAAAAGCTGTATACAAGCACACCATTTCCGATCAGATGGAACATTCCATTGCCAGGAGTCTGAGAAGAACAAGCACTCAACTGTCAACCCACCCCCGTTCTGGCAATAAGGGTCTTAAGGCTGGTTCATACTTAGTGCGGATGCGGATGCGCCTTGGGTCGCGCAGCCAAAGTGACGTAACTGTGGGCGAAATGGCTGGAGCCGCACGCATACCACTGGTGACGCAAACACACCTCAATCGCTCATTGGCCAGAGAGTCTGTCTCCTTTGTTCCTCGTTTGTACTGTGCTGGAAAGAGCAGCTTTCACCAGCACAGTCATCAGGGCAGCCCAACGTGGTCGGCAGGGACAGTGGCGCAACTGAACATCGAGAAATGCAGACGGTCCAGCGTTATGGCACGCGCATCGCGTCGTGTCCGCACTAGGTATGAACCTGTCTGTAATCTACAAGTGGAAGTCAGCAGTGATGAGTGAACTGAAGGGAGAAGGAAACTAAAACCCTGCAGAGAAATCTCAGCTACTTCAGCAGTGAAGATGTGCAGTCACTTTGTACGTAAGCTCAACCTAAACTGCATTGCTTAGGAGATACAGTTCTCAATAACCTGCCGTATAACTGTTAGTCCACCAGCAGGGGCGTATACGTTGCTCATACCTCGTCACACGCGGAACAGCGTGGCTTTAGCCTCTCGGCGTGGTGCCGGCCGCAGTAGATCTTTCCGTCCTGGTAGAAGTAGATCAGATCCACCAGCAGCTCATCACAGATACTGCAGACGAAACACTGAGGGTGCCAACACACGCCATGTCCCGCTCGGGATGCAAACACGGCAATGTCGCCACCATTAATCTGGCCGCCACACTGAGAGAGAGAGAGAGAGAGAGAGAGATATCAACACAGTATTAGAATTAACTAATTAAAGGAGATTCAGAACCAATTTGGGGCAAATGAAAGAAATATAACTGAATTTAATGTAATTTCCCCCAAAACATTATAATTCCTAATAATATAATATAATATAATGTAATTTCTATATTCTATAGTGCCACATTATGCACATACTAAATATTAAGATTTTATTTTACATATAAACCTCGTATCTCCATTTTTGCTGTTTATTCACTTTTTTTTTTCAATTTTCTGCTTATTTAATGTCTCTTAACTTATAAAAACATGTATAACACTTAATAAAGTTGCACTCCCATGCATTACTACATCAGGTTTCATAAGAACGCTGTAGACAACAATGCTGTAATGCACCAACACGGAGCTAAACAGCTGTACACGATATAGGTGGATATATTTACAGGTACATGTGTTGGATTTGTGGCATCACAGAAACAATGAATTGAAAACAGTATCGTTTGAACCTTCAAAAAGCGGGAGAAATTCAGTTTTCTGGCAACATGAGCTCTTTAAAAGCACAAAGATCGGATTAAAGGGGTATGAAACCGGATGGGGTCATCCCTAGTCCCTAGGTTGGATCATTTATTGAGTGCAACGTAACCAACATTTCCCTGGACCGGGGCTAGACAGCCACTCCTCTGGCCTTGTAGCGTATTGTAAAAGCAGGTAAGTGAGATCAGTGGTATAGGATGAATATCGTCGCTGTCCAATGAAAAACATGCATATCAAAAATATGTATTTTTGTCAATTTTTACTTTTATGGACCATTTGATCACATGAGCTGCTGTTTACACTGTGTGAAAATTTCATGATGAATGGACCAACAGAAACGGCCCAAAAAAGTCCGGTTCCATTGGCTTACATAAAAATTAAAATAAGTTTTTGGTCTCTCCTGTAAAGTTGCCATTTTGGAGATACTTGTTTTTCTTTGGACAGTGTCGATATGCTCTGCTGCTGTAGAGATGGGATAAACACAATAAACGGGTTTATTATGGAGATGACAAGACATAAAATGGCACAAAGTCTGATAAGCCGAGACGGTTGGAGATTAGAACTGGGAAACGGATTGAACTGTGCAGTGTGTGATGCAGATCAGGGATCAGGAAAACCACTGCGTTACCAATCTGACACATATTCATAAATTATTCCAGCTTAGTGAAATCATCCATCGCAGTGACATATAGAGGTCAGCGGCAGGGTGGGGGATTAGATCAATAGTGTTATCTGAGGACAGGCGGGCAGAGTGAACCCCTACTATCACAGAGCCCCTCTGATAACAGTGATGAGAATGGTCTATAGGTCTGTCAGTGGCAGAGCACAGGGGAGTACATATGACCTTAACAGTTACTCCCTTAAATTCCCATTCGTCATCTCAGTCATGCTAATGCCTTATTTTAGCACAATAGCACAAACACTTGCACCCAGAAGAAATCAACCGAGAGGAATGAAACTTGGTGGGTAGGTCTGATATCGTGAGACATGCAAATGGCCTTATCCCCGTACCTGACTGACCCAACAGCCACGATTGCAGACATTCAGCGAGCAGTATTGCCTTCCATGAGTCATCCTGTTAGTGCCAGATCCATCGGCAGACGGCTGCACCACGCAGGACTACATGCACACAGACCGTTACGACGACGCCACACCAACGTCAACGCCACGTCAACGTCAACACCATGTCAACATCACCAAAGACTGCAATGTCGTGCCAGACTGCCATGGAGTGACTCAGAATGGCAGCAGGNCTCCGTGGTCAGCACCAAGATGAACAGTTTGTTGTCACAAGTCACACGTTCAGAAGGCCTGGTGTCACTCCACCTCCACCCCTACCGCACCATCTGCAGGAACTGTGTGAGAATGTTCAAGCTGCATGGGATGGATTATCACAGGACACCATTAGGAACCTCTACAACTCCATGCCGAGACGTCTGGCATGTTGCGTTAGCCCGACGCAATACTGAGAGACACTACTTCTGTATGTGTAGCTCAATAAATATTGATCATATCAGTCTAAATGTATCATCATTTATTGTTCCTGGTAACCTTTATCTTCCTTCCCAATAGCACTGCAATCCCACACTTCCTTCTGGGTGCAGCTATTGTTTTGATGATGAGTGTGTATACATGTCTGATAATCAGTTATGTGTATATAATGCAAATCAAATAGAGAACTAAATGGCGATAAGGCTGAATGCGGGGGGGTTACAGAAAGATGTCAGTGGCCATCTGTGCGGGAGGAGCAGCAGAAGGGTCTCGGGGGGCAGCAGGTGGGCTTAGACGTCTAAATCCAGCTTACACTCAGTTTTAATTCACTTACTGTAAACACAAAGTAGGACTTAAGTTGGGAAATCTTACTAACAGCAGGGCTAAAAGAGAAACCCGTCGTGTGACCTTGTCTTCTGGCTAGCTCTCACTGTACCAGTGTACCAACCCTTCAATGCTTTGTTTTCATATAGCTGCTATACCGCCTAATGTAATGACAGTGATGATGATGAGGTGATGAGGATTTTAAGTCCCCACCCACTACTTTCTCTTGGTTGTGATGTCAAGCAGTGACAAAAACATGATGGTTCCTTCAGCAGTTAACTTAATTAAATTCAAATCATGATACACAGTATCGACTAAGCTCCCCGGACCAAAAATGAGTCCCCTCTGTGATGTTCTTGGGCTGTTTTAATTATGTGGATATGGGTTATTTGGTTGAGGTGACAGTAACTTTGAGCCACAGTGACTAGATTGAGCTGCTGGACAACTAGGTTTTGCCATAACATTCCTATCCCTGTCTTCCAAGATGACCATTCTTGCATTCATGGGGCTGCAAATGTGACTGATTGGCATGATGAACATTCAGGAGCATTCCCATATCTGGACAGGCTCACAGATCTGAATCCTCTTGGAAATCCTGTGGGACTCCCTGGAACAACCAGTAAAACGCCAGGGAAGGCATCCACCAAATCTGGCCCAACTGCCCAATTCTTTGATGCAGGAGTGTCTGAACATTGATGTGGCCTACATCCAGAAACTTGTCCGGTCCATGCCCAATCCAGTCACAGCTGTTATTGAAGCTTGTGGAGGTATTACATGTGCTTCAGTCACAGGTAACTATTTGTTTTGTCAGATGTGCCTGTCAAAACCTGCTGACCCTTAAAGTGGTGAACCAGGCAGATGCTGGCACAAGTAGCCCCCTAGTTGTACCTGTTCGCAGATGGCTCCGGTCATGGTGACGGGGAACGGGCGCACGTTTCCTCGGCCCAGGTTCTCTCTCTTCCTCTGATTACTGAACAGCTTAAGCTCCCTCTTCTCCTCATCGTCCAGAGAGTTACAGTACCGCACCTGCACAACGCAAAGGGACCACTAATGACCATGTGGACACATGTCCAAAAATTGCAGGTCAGAGTTTTTTATATGTAGGGTAAATAACAGTCAATTCTAACAGTGGTAATTCTAAACCACAGGGGTCAGTTTGGGGTCAGCTTTGCCATACAACACCCTGCATATACCTGACTGCTGTAAATGGATTAAAATAAGATGCATTTATGCAAAAATATGATCTCAAAACTATCATGAAACAATGTGTCAGGCATCAGGAAGTATATGTAAGACCGTTTTATATATATATATATAGTATCTGATATATAGTATCTGAGAAACACACGCTACCATACATGTGTTAGGCTTATCCAGTGCTCTTTTATCTTAGGCCTGGCGGTCTCACCTCATTGTCATGGGGGGGCAGCTGGTGCAGGAGCTGTTTGATGCGGTGTTTCTCTCCAGGGCTGTTCACATATGGCACCTTCTCCTCCGGGAGAGAGCTGTAATACTGATGCACCTGTGGTTCAACAACACACACACATGCTGAGTCACACAACAGCAGCCGTCCATTACATCGAGCAATTAAGCACTGTAACAATACTCTGATATTGTCTCCCGCATACCATTAAGGCTGCTAATTGGCTGCCAAAAGCTCTGCAATTACCATCTACAAAGCACTACGCTTTATCGACAATTATAAAACACGGCGCGTCCCTCCACGTACACCGAGGCATCGCCGAAAGCATTAATTACACTTAAACAAACAACCGCTATAACACAAACCCAGAACTTCCACAGCAGCGCCCAAAGAGGCAAGCTACTCACTGCTGCCCTGCAAGCTAATCAAACTTTATACTGCGCATCTAAACACAATTCCACCCGTTACAATATATATATATGGCATCAAACGGTATATACTGTATATATTACAAATCAGACTGTCTAGATAATTACAAATGTTAAAGAATATCATATTCAGTTTTGTATGAACCTATTTATTGTGTTAATATTTGTTTTCGCTCTTATCTATCTATCTATCCATCCATCCATCCATCTATCTATATACAATGTCTGGCAATAATTTAATAAAAAAATAGTAAAAACATATAATAAAATGAACATTACATATCATAAATTATTTTGTGAAAAGGGCACTGACGACATTATTCTGGCCACTAGTTCTTAAAAGAATGTCAAAATAAAAGTCATTTGTTGCACAGTTTCAAAAAATGGGAGGCATACATCCCTTAAATGAATTTTAGAAAGAAGTGTAAACTAATGCCATATATGACACATATTACTGAAATTATATATTTTTGGACATTTTCAGTTGTAAATAAGTGAACACATCCTCTACAAAAAGCAAAATTACAGTTTATTTGATTAATTTAACACATGGTAATGTGTATATAAATCTATGTATATAAAACATGGGCTGTGCAAAAATTATGGCACATCACACATATGTTTTTGGGTTTGTTTTTAGAATATGCAGAATCCAATTAGCAAATAGAAACTACTCACTAAAATATCTAGAGAAAAAAAATCCATACTCAACAATGTGTTCTCTGAAGAGGATGTAATATTATTGTAATGTAATATTATTAATTAAGCTGCTTTAAAGGCGTTTAGTTCAGATAGTTCAGATTTTTTAAACATAGAGCTTTGTAACCTGCACAGTTTTTTATTATTCAGTTTTGTCCATATTTATTAACACATTTTAAAACACTTGATTTCTCCATTAGTAATATCATCGACAGTGAAAGTCATATTCCACTGTTAGAGTTAAACCAACCGCCACAAAATTCCAGTTTCAATGTTTCACTACTGAACAACGATTAGCTAAAGAGCTAAATGGTTTCCGCCACCTTGCTGTAAAAAGTCCTTTAACATAAAAGCACCATCCTATTCACCCCCTTTCTTATTAACCCTTCCCCCCACCTTACTGCTTTCACACACACACACACACACACACACACACACACACACACACACACACACACAGCTATAACAGTCAGGGTGATTTATAGACGAGCAATGTAAAGTTAATGGAATCTGCCCTTTCACATCCGCAGCCGTGCTGACACGGAGGCTTCTTTATCTGCAGGCCGTGTGAGCGTGCGTGAGTGTATGTATCTGTACAGCTCAGCCTGATTCTAATTACAGTAATTAACCACGCTGCTAAGATATGCGCTCCATCTTTACGCAACTAAATGACAGGAACATAATCAGCAGTTTTGTTGTAGGCATCTCAGCCTTCCTTACAACCACCCCTTCATTTCATAATGGCAGAAATAAAGACAACACAGCGTTAAGTAATGAGATTGTTATAGCATTCAATTAATGAAGCAGCGTGATTTTCTGAATGCAACGTTATTTATGATCGGTGATGCGGTGAGGGGGCTTCTCTTTGTCCACTTCAAATATGTCCCCAGGGTGGTTAGCGTGCATGGAGGTATCAATAAGGCCAGAAATATGGCATTGTGATAAGTACATCAGTTTTACTGAGGTCTGATAAGCTGGAGAGTAGAAAAAGAAAAGCCTCAGTAGGTTCACTCTCAGAAATCCACCTCAAAATATGTCTACGGATACTTACAGAGAATAAACATTACTCAGATAAACAACATCAATAACCCAATACAGCATGTCCATGGAGGACGTAAACCTGCATACACATTCAGAACACAGTTCACCGCACTATGAACGCTTATTAATCATCTCGAACAATAAAAGAAAGTGAAGGTTAAAGAACCTTCATATTCATATTGTTGCTGTATCCATTTTTGTTTTTCTTGTTTGAGTCATTTGCATAATTTGAAAACTCCTGAGCAACGACACAATTAATATCTTATACTGTAAAGGTTGCTTGTAAGCTCACTGCACAAAAATGAGCCACCTGTGACTGAAACATACATAATACCGTGTAATAGTGTATCGTGAATAGCTGCGATTCGATTTGGCATGGACTGGACAAGTTTCTGAAAGTAGGCCACATCAGTGTTCAGTTGGGCCAGATTTGGTGGATGCCTTCCCTGGCACAATTTCGAGGAGAGTTTCCTGTAGACTGGGATTTTAGCCACTGCTGGTAGACCTGTATGACCGTCCGCTTCCATACACCTGCAGATTCAGCTACTTCAGCTATGGTCTTTGGCCCGCCCAAATGCAGTCACTCCTTTTAGCCAATCATTAACATCTGCTTGGAGTTGGGCCAGATTTGTTGGATGCCTGGCATTTTACTGGCTGTTCTAGGTAGTCCCAGAGATTTCCAAAAGGATCCAAATCTGTGGGCCTGTCTGGATGTGTGAATGCTCCTGAATGTTCAGCATGCCAATCAGTCACATTTGCAGCACTGTGAACATGAAAATTGTCATCTTGGAACACAGGGATAGGAATATTACGTTCCTCAGTAAGACGACGAGCAAACAGCAAAACCTCTTTGTCCAGCAACTTAATGTAGGCGCATTTACTCATTTAGTGTGATCTCATATATTTTGATAGACGATATATATATTTGAGTGGCATCATGCAAATAAACAATACTCGTATTATTCAGTAGATCAGTTGGAGCTCAACAATAGCATAAAGAAATCATATTAATCAAAAGAGAAAAGTAGATTAAAAGGTGGAAATATGTGGAATATTGTTTTCCATCTGGGTAATAAAGATTAAAGGGTTACATGTTTCATTTATAAAACTACACAGTGGAGAAACTCCCAGGCAGTGAAACTGACAGCGGAAAAGGACAATCTGAGAAGGCCACAACGACTATCCAGACCACCTTACCACCCACCCTATAACAGGGGCTTAAACAGCTAATGACTTAATCTGATATAGCACTGGACTCCATCTGCTCCAGCAGCCCTATAGAGTACACTATATACAACCGTCCCCATAAAGCCCAGCAGAATGAAGGCTGAGATATGATTTAGAAGAGTCAAAGCTTGTTGAGATGGCACTGAAGGCTGAGCATATCAATGCACGGTGCATTGTGCCATGTTAAAGTGATACATTGGCAAATGATCGCAATTGCTTTCTTATTTCAGATGCAGTTTATCAGCTAAGACACGCTTGGTGTCTGGAGTTGCCTGTTTGGAGCTATAAGGCCAATGTACTTCATACTTCTGTCAGTGTTTGAAGGTAAACCATGGACAGCAGGGCACTGTAAAGGTAGTAACAGCGGTAGCGGTCACTTTCAAAGAAACATTCCAGCCTATTTGTCCACATGTATGCATAATTCCATCCTTGGGATGCCAATCCGAGTGGTTTGCTGTGAAATAGTTAACTGTAGAGGAACTTACTGGCTCTGATCTCCTTACAGTGGCGGTGACAGAAACCAGAGGAACCAGTGATGTTTGCTATGCAAACTGACCAGTCAACATGTCTTCTGAGTGTTTATATAAAATGCTGAATATGCAATAAATCAAAAAAGGGTTCCGCCTTACCATGAAGGGATTCAAAAAAGACATTTTAGCCCAAAACATCTCAGGCATCACACAGTGCATTCATAAACACAGCTTTCATAGGGACTTCAGACGTCTGGTTTCCATCACCTCTGCTGTAAACAACTGGGACTCAATAAGCTCACCGGGCAAAAACTGAGTCACCTTGCGTGTTAAAGGTGGTAGTAACTTCAGGCTCCTGCAGATGGTGCTGTATGTATACCTGCGGGGTGTGAGTGACGGGGTTCATAGATTGAGAAGAGGTGCTACAGTGCAGTGAATGTCTCGTTCCATGTGTGGGAAATGGCTCCAGAGCAGATGTTAATGATTGGCTAAAAGGAGTGACTGCATTTGGGCGTGCCAAAGACCATAGTGTGAAGGAAGTAGCTGAATCTGCAGGTGTATGGAAGCGTACGGTCATACAGGTCTACCAGCAGTGGCTAAAATCCCAGTTTACAGGAAACGCTCCTCAGAATTGTGCTAGGGAAGGCATCCACCAAATCTGGACCAACTGCGCAATTCTTTGAAGGAAGAGAGGCTGAACATTGACGTAGCCTATATCCAGAAACTTGCCCAGTACACGCCAAATCCAACAACATCTGTTATTTGTGGTCATGGAGGTATTACATACTACTAGGTATGTAATCGCATCCCCTTGCAGCTGGAGTGGACCATCCTGGGCTGCATTTTTGCATAAGGCAGAATACAAGGACATTAGAATGGGGTCATATATATATATATATATATCCTAACTGTACAGTAACAACAACAGCCTGTTTAATAACGATAGATAGATGTTGGAAAATAGAACGAAGTAAAAATGATCATTTGTGGTGCATAAACTCACATGAACTATGACTTTTTCAAGAACTGGTCTGCACACATCACTTTAAAACAGCCTAAATGCTTTTCAACTTGCACTACTGTTCATACTGGCGCTGTCATACCCACTTCAAGCCTAACATCTTAATTCTGCTAGTGCACACGTCACTTTATCGCCCTTATTGTCTTCAGTGTCTTAATGTCTCTTTTATGTCTGTCTCAGGGCTCTTATTTTATCGTATGTCTTGCGTTCATCTATTTTATGTTTAGTGTTTATTATATTGATTATAATCTTGTTTTAGTTACAATCTATTTATCGTTCAATGTTAATGTGCTGCACCTTGGGTCGGAGAGTAACGCAATTTCAATCCTCTGTATGTCTCGTACAGACTGAAGTATTGACAATAATACTACTTGATTTGACTTGAACGACGCAAGTACAAAAACATAAGACCGTAAGCATACCTTGGCTCACTGAGCACATCTGGGGATGAGGGGATAATTTGATATTATGATAAACCACCGTTTTAATCATGCTCTAACATGCGGAGATGAAATACAAAATACCCAAACACAGACAAAGTGCTCTCCTGCTCTTTTCATCTTTCAAATCCATCAAGGTGTGCTTCTCGCAACCGCTAGGTAGCATTTGTGAATACTTGGAAACGGACCCTCAGTCTCGTTCCGTGAGGTGCGAGCGGATTTGCGCTCATTTCCAGGGGCTCGCGTATCCCCTGCAGAAGAACCTTTCTCTTTAAGCGCTGCCTGATGACTCTTCCCCTGCTTGTGTTGGCCGGCCTGTCGGCCGCCGGGGTTTCTCTGAGGGCCGGCGCGGAGGCTGCTGAGGGATTTCTGAAAATTACACCAAACGCCAGCGGCGGTTTAGACCCCATAAATTACGGCGCTCCGGTCCAACAATAACACTCGGGCCGCTCGGTGGGCCGGGCCGTGCGCTGAGGTCTGACGGACGCGGGCCTGTGCCCCTGAAACGCCCACGTGGACCAGCAGCTTGTGGAAATGACTATAATCAGTGGAAAGAGATCTGGCAACCTGCCCTCGAGTCATGGGTTCTGGCAACCGTCTTGTGCATCTCAGGATGCTGGGACAGAGCTGTGGATTTGAGGGCAAACTAGAGTCCACACTGCTGGCTGTCATAAAGCCAAACAGGAGAATGAAAAGGGCACTAGAATGACTTTTGGGGCAGCCAAGGCGACTAATTGTGAATTGATTCGGGAATACATCAAGCATTTGCCAATTAATAGCAGAATAGGACGAATAACTTGATGCTTTAACGTATGATTTTTTTCCAGAGATCATATCCCAGTGAAATCCATCTAATCCATATCCCAAAAGCTTTCCATAAGTATAATTTTTCTCAAAGTCCATGCCGGTATTCACCTCCGGTCCTGAAGGTGCCAATGTCCAGCACAGTTTGGTGATATCCATGCTAAGACTCATTTGTTAATTAACAAGCTTAACAGGTTTAGTTGAAGAGGGAAATCGCCAAACTGTGCTGGACACCAGCCTTCCAGGAGTGGAACTTTCAGGTGCAAACTGCTGCCCTAAGGGCAGGGAAAAGCCAAATGGCAGAACAGACATGGGTGGTCTGTGGGACTTAAAGGGACCCATGTGGAGTTGTTCAAGGTTTACCAACCCATATGGAACCAGTGAGGATGTACTGACAATTTGACCAAAAGTGGTCAATTCTAAAACAATAAAAAAGAGAATTTCTAGGTTTCTTCAGCATCCAAACAGCTTGAGTGGCAGCAGATCAACAGGGAAAGTGGAACTACGTCCTGGACCCTCACCCTAACCAAGAAACCCACTGCCAAGTATCGAGTACAATGCCCGATAACTTCCCCAGTACAAGTCTGAAACCAACTTGAAAACATGACACCCTTTTTCACACCCAGAATACAGCTGAACAACAACTGAAGAAAGGTCTGCACTAGCACTCCAACAACGTCAGGCATGGTGTTGCCTACATGCTCCAACCATTCCAGTAAGTTTAGTTTATTTATCTGTTTTTATTTGTCAGCTCCTCCCAGTTTTCTGTGTTGGTTGCTGGCGTTTAGTTTCAGGCTAAAGGGGTTCTGACTTTGGGTGTACCTCCAGGAACCAGCATTATATTGCAGAACTTATTGCTCCATATGATATCATCAAACAATATCACATCCAAAGGCATCTCAGCAAAGTATCACCAATATTCATTCTTTCATTCATCTTCTACACCACTTATCCTTCTGGGCCATGGTGGGGGTGGGGGGGGGTGGTCCTGGAGCCTATCCCAGCAATCAATGGGGGGAAGGCAGGAAACATTCTGGACAAGCCAACAGTCCATCACTGGGCAGACACACAGACATACACATTCACAGACACACTCGCACCTAGGGGGCAATTTAGCATCTCCAGTTCACCTGACTGCATGTCTTTGGACTGTTGGAGGAAACCGGAGCCTCCGGAGGAAACCCACGCAGACCCGGGGAGATCTCCACACAAAGAGGATGCAGGGAACCGAACCCAGGCCCTTCTTGCTTCTTGCTACCCACTGCGCCACAGTGCTGCCTAAGCAGTATCCCAAAAGTGTATATAAACGTCCTGGCATACTGTAAAATCACTGTATCCCAAATTGTGGATTTATGGATTTGTGTTACTTTCATTAATGATATGAGGCCAGGTAAGCGCACTCACACTGTATCTGAAAGCTGCTGCTACACCTGTACCAAACATGATGTGCAATCATTCAGTTAAATAGCCAGTTTCTTCACTTCCAATGCAGCACTGTATTTAATCCGTTTACTGAAACAGCCGACTGAATTTCCGTTCATGAATTTGAAATGGTCCATTAAAAGGCAAATAATGTTACTTTGTTGCAAGTTGTGCTAATAGAACGAAGCATGTCTCATGGGTTCACAAGGTGAGAGCTTCAAGTTAAACAAATACAAAAAAGGACAAAAAGATTTGGCTGACAGGAAGTCGGAATTAGCCATAAAAATTAATTGCAGGTGCATCTATACGCAGAAAAACATATAATGCCACATAGCAGAGAGACTCATAAAAGAAGGTTCATTTTGCATGGATTCCTATTAGGCCTGTACGATATTGGAAAAAACTGACATTGCAATTTTCCCCCCTGCGATATATATATTGCGATATGAAAAAAATATTCAGGAATTTTCACCGGATGACTTAACAGCATCATTTAGCATCATAAAACATTATTTATTATAAAAGGGTTGGGGTGAAAATATAAATAATAATAATAATAAAGCTGAGAAATGACTTTAAAACACTCTTGTTACTATGAGCCGTCTTTTCTGGAGCTTTAATGCTCTATAATGGGTTTCAGTGCACCAAACACCAAAGCAGGTGAGCACCATGACTACTCTTCTCTGTGTATCTGAGGAGCCTTAAATTAGTCAACCATGCAGGTTTTTCTCCTGTATCAAGCAGATAAAAGGTTGTAGCATGACGTGTCATTTAATTTGTCCTACTTAACATTGCGCGTCCTGCGATGGGAGTATTGTGCATGCTCACATTGCGACGACGATGCTAAAGCGATATATTGTGGAGCCCTAATATTGTTAATATGACTATATTACCAAGCATTTACTATCAAATTGGGTAAATATTGCAGTTCCTACACTGTAAAAAGTGTTTTGTTGGTCCAACCCAAAAATGACTCTAATTTGTTACAAGCAAATGAATTAGGTTTATTCAAGGACTCTGAACGAACGATTCTTTCAATCAAACTCATTTTTTGAGTTGAGTAAAATGTATTTAGTTGCTTGTAACAAATTGAAGTCCTTTTTTTTAGGCTGCACTTTTTACAGTGTACTTTAATTCCACATGAAAACCATTCAACATTCATAAGCACAGACTGAAATCTAATCCATTCTCTAAAAGTTAGAGACTTTCCCTGTAAAGTTACTGCGAGTCACTCATATTACACTGGCAAGCAATTATTGACCACCACCAACAGAGAACCTGTTCCATACCATATATCTCCATGCTTTAAAAACCTGAAATCCCTTTAGCAATCATATCCGAGCGTATCTCATATCCCAAAAGTTATAGACGTTTCCCGTAACTGTCATACCATACTGTAAAACCATCGTACGGGCACGAAACAGTTGTCGGATTCCACTGATAAATGTTCCGCTTTGAGATTTTCCATCTTGGGGGACTCTTTTTGTTAGAGACATTAAAAACTGGGCTACATACTGCATTCCTCTTTCTTTTTCCATGGAGAGTGAAAGACAGCAGTCAGCCAACTAGGACATGCATCAGCACCGACACTGAGGCCCTCTCCATTGAAACAGCCTCCAGCCTATATACTGCAGCAGTCAAAAGTTTAGACACGCCCAACTAAATGGATGTTTTTGGCTATTTTAAAGAATCTACAGGCTTAACAGTTCCAACTGATGAGAAGTCTGAATAAATAAACATGCAGTCTGGCACGACACTGTTACAGTCTTTGGGGACGTTGACGTGGTGTTAAGAACAGTCGTCGTAACGGTCTGTGTGCATGTAGTCCTGCTTCGTGTAGCCGTCTGCCAATGGTGCTGGCACTAACAGGATGACTCATGGAGGGCATCACTGCTCACTGAACGTCCGCAATCGTGACTGTTGGGTCAGTCAGGTCCAGTGATACAGCCCGACCTTGCTTACGTCACATGCACGAGCACGGCTGCGTCCGAGATCGCCTACTTCGTCCGTACGTACTGGATTGAACCCAGTGCGCACTGCTCGACCGGTGAAGCAGTAGGCTCTTTTAGTACATGAGTACGTAGTATCCACGCAACCTCGGACGTACTACGTCCGCCATCTTGCCAACGTCATTTGACATAAGACGTCACGCCATCACTGTAGAAGTCCCGCCATTCATTCAAAGTCCTACTAGCACACACGTATATTCTAGCTAGCTAGCTAATATAGCATGAAGTTATATTGCCTTAGCTTGCGTTCACTGGTAGCCTTAAAAAATCGCAAGTTATGTTAATAACACTTCAAAAACATATACACATATAAAATGGGTTTTATATTCGCCGCGAAGCGGTTCATAATGTTACTTGGTGTTGCACAAAATCTTAACATTTTAAGATGTTTTCAGTTGTAGATTACTTTACACTTGTACAGAGCCGACGTTCCGCTTTCCGCCATTTTTTCTTCCTCAGCTCGGAACGCCTCCACAGCTCCAGTGGAATCATGGGATAGCACAGTGTGCTGTGCTCGCATACTTGAAAATCTCACCGGAAGCAGTACGTCATCTGGAGAACTTTCGCCTACTGCTTTATCACTACTGTGGATTCACTACACATTCTCGCCTACTGCTTTCGCCTACTGAGTAGTTTGGTAGTAGGCGGTTTCGGACGCAGCCTCAGTCTCACAATGTCTAACCTACCCACCAAGTTTCATTCCTGTCGGTTGATTTCTTCTGGGTCCATCTATTCTTTTGACAATGAGTGTATTGTCTTGCCATGTCCAAACTTTTGACTGGAACTTTTGACCTGCACAACATACTGGATGAAGATCTCAAATCAACAACAGCACACTTGGGAAGAAGCACTGAGAAAAGGAAAAACAGCCCTCTGCTGTAGCTTAATGGCCCCGAGTAAATGGCTTTGGGCGACGGGCCATCAACACCCCTAAGACAACATAATTGGATCACTAAGCTAAATACCAATCATGTGCACTTTTGGCAGCAGGGGTTAGTGTTAGTCTCTGAAATCCTTCTGTTTCTCTTTCCTGGCCAGGAACGGCCCATAGACGACGGCGGCGTTTGTTCTCTCGCGCGCTAAAATTATGCACACTTCAAAGTAAGTCAGTGTGGATTAGCGCCTGTGAAACGACTAATTGCAAGACAAATGTGGACAGTTTTTTTGGCTTTCCTTTCGGCTGTAAATCCGAAAATGTCCTACATTTCCTTTCCTGTAGGTGAGCGAACACCATCCCTCAGGGCTGTTACTGTCTCGGGGTAAAACTGCAGACGCTAGCGCTAGCGTTCGGACCGTGCTGCGTAGGGGAATAATTAATGGCTTGCTAATAACACGCTGCGTATTCTCACTTCTTGTATCCCAGCAACTTCCACACATCCATCTGCCCTGATATCACAAGGACTGCACTCGAATCCCTAATAGAGGATAGCGGACCACTGGTGTTTCGCTAAGTGTTTTCTGGACGGGCTGCTGGTAGATAAGCAGACTACTGGACAAAATGCCATTGTTCATTTTCCACTCTCAGTCCGATTTGCTGACTCTTACTTCATTTCATATTTGTGTTATGCAGTTAGCAGAATGCTAATTTAAGCTTCTATCACTTCTATTACTCTACATTACCCACAAGGCTCCAGCACAGAAACTCATAGGCAAGCATTTGAGGATTTAGACACGCGGTTGGCACAAAGCTAATTAAGGCTTCCATTATTGTTAGCTACATTAGCCACAAGGCTCCAGCACAAATCTAATAAAAAAATGATGGACACTCCAGCAAAATGTATGTCACATAGTTCCTGTAACCAAATAAGACAGTTTATTTGAGCTTCAACACAGTTTGAGACAAATGTGCAATGATTTAGGTAAACAGTTTGCACAATGCTAAGCTGCGGGGCATCTGTTTCTGTAGCCTCTTAGCTCCACAGCAAAACAAAAAAAGAGGCAAATGTTGAACACCAAACATGTTTTGGTTGACTACCTGGGGAAAACTGTATGAATATGAGTTAGATATTTCTTAATGATTGGCTCTAATTGATATGTTATGGATAGCATGATTTAGACATGTGGCTAGCACAATGCTAATTAAGGTCTCTATTACTTGTTAGCTTCATTAGCTTCATAACTAAATTAGCTGCAAAGCTACGTAAACAAACTCTGGACACTAAACACGTCTTGGCTCCATTTGGGATAAAGGGGGAAACCAATTTACATTTAATTTTCCAGCCTTTAAACGTGCTTAATAAATGGCCATATAATTACAAATGAATCTCATTATGCTGCAGTCAACCGTTTATGGTCCACATTAATTTCTACGTCCACTGACACTGGATTTTACTGCTGGGAGGAGAACGCTGACCTCTGAGGACACAAAATGGAGACAGCAGATAGGGCTTATTGGATATTGACCTGCTTCGCTGCGCTAGCAATAAGACCTGCTTTCAAGTTCATGAAGAAAATGAAACTTGTACCTATGAATGATTTAACGGGCCAATAAAGAGAGTCGGCTGCACGCGGTGCAGTAATAAAGTGGATGTGAGGATACGCTGGAGCCAGACGCTCCAGTATGTAACTAACAGGCCGGGGATGCTGTAAAGAGACGTGTTTTCAAGGACGTTTGAATTCAAAACAAAGTTTGGGCCTTAAAACCGTGTTTGAACTCAGATTCAACAGCCATTCCTTAGACTTGTTTAAACAAGGTAATAAAGCTAAAATAAGGCTCGCTACGGATGGTGGTGTGCACAGTTTGGGGATGTGGCCTACTACAACAGTCGAAAGCTTGGCTCCATGATGTTATGCCCTACAGGGCGTCCTCTAGTGGTGTTTATCAGCTTTTAGCAAGCAAAGCTGATTGTAGACATTGATCTGCATTAACATTCGGAGGTCTGCTTTAATATGCACTGACCGGCCACTTAATTAGGTTCACCTCTTTGTGTCCACTTTATCAGGTTCTCTTACCATATAGAAGCACTTCCTAGTTCTACAACTACAGACCACAGTCCATTTGTTTCTCTGTATACTTTGGTACCCTGTTTTTTAATGGTCAGGACCCCCACAGGACCACCACAGAGCAGGTATCATGTGGAAGGTGGATCATTCTCAGCACTGCAGTGACACTGACGTGGTGGTGGTGTGTTAGTGTGTGTTGTGCTGGTGTGTTGAGTGGATCAGACACAGCAGTGCTGCTAGAGTGTTTAAACACTGTGTCCACTCACTGTCCACTCTATTAGACACTCCTACCTTGCTGGTCCACCTTGTAGATGTACAGTCAGAGACGATAGCTCATCTGCTGCTGCACAGTGCAGTGTTGGTCGTCCTCTAGTCCTTCATCAATGGTCACAGGACGCTGCCCGCAGGACGCTGCCCGCAGGACGCTGTCCACAGGACAGCACAACACACACTAACACACCACCACAACCACCCCCCATGTTAGTGTCACTGCAGTGCTGCATCTAATAAGACAATATTGCAATTATACCCCTACATACCGCAACTATGATATGACTTGGTGTATATGAAAAACTGGAAACCTATCTACAATGCCTGCGATGCCCGTCAAGATGCGCCCAGCAAACAATGAACACCCAAGTGACTTAGTAGAAGACTTAGCCTTTTGTGATATCAGCACTGCAAAGGCCAATATCAAAACCATGATACATCATGCAGCCCTACTACATAGTATATCATTTAATGTCACGTATGTTGTTGCCTTTGATTGGGCATGTTTATAACTACATGTATCCTTATAAGGCTTCGAGCTATGCGAGCACTGTCCGGCCCTGCATTCTAAAATATGTCAAAGCACAATTCATGCTGCGCCGAAAGCACAAGGTGCATTCTTAACATTGCAGTAAGGGCAGCTATGGCTACAACCAAGCCTGCCAAGCTGTCTCAAGTGTAGCCAGCCAAGCGTACCAGCAGACCTTTATTTTTACAAGCCAGGTGCAGAACTGGTTCCTTCTTCTAATAAAACAATTAAAGCAGCAACATTGTGGCTGTGGGAATACCAGTCCTCCCTCACCCCCCCTCTTGTCCTGTAGCGACGCAAGAACGCACAGTGATTTTGTATAGCGGCCCGAAGCATTTGCAAAGACTTGGCTATCATTGGTGCGGTCATTTGCGTGCTTGTGTTGAGCATGCTTGTGGCCTTAACCTTCCGCCTCTGTTTAAAGCCACAGCGTCAGGGCATGAGTGACCAACCTGAACCGCTACCCTAGAGATAACTTGTAAACGTAAACCCGATGGACAACTCGTAAACGTCTATACTGACTGTCAACTCTGATGCAATGCTAACATTACGTAGACACAGACAGCATTTGAGAGCTAATAACTGTCGAGGACATCCCAGCCAACTTGCCCCATCTATAATTACTGTCTAGCTTCAGAGACACCATTATTTTCTTCAGTGTGTGGCTTTACATTCTTTATGGAGGACAAAAAAAAACTTAGCAGCAGGGGTAAAAGACAGGGGAGCGGGTACTTGAAGTGGGGGAGCAACTCTGGATTTTAATCAGGTGTTTTTATACAGGTATGTACAACATAACATTTTTACCGGATACTGGGATTGTATTTTGTCGGTCACATCCTCCATAGGGATGAAACATATATATGGCATTGTCTGGACATTTTACTGCACAGTTTCTAATTATTTGCTGGATTTACCACATTGGGAAAAAAATAAAACATAAAATATAAAATGAAGCATCATTTTTGAACAGGCCATCTATCTATCTATCTATCTATTTATCTATAACTGGATTACTATCTATATCTGTCTATCTATTATATATCTATTATATATATAGACAGACAGACATATTGAATATTCCTGATGGAAAAAGTTAAAGATTATATATATATATATATATATATATATATATATATATATATATATATAATCTTTAACTTTTTCCATCAGGAATATTCAATTTTTATTTCATGTTTTTATTTTACTGGGATCTATTTTTTCCTAATATCCCAAATGCAGCAAATAAACAATAGCAGTGTGCAGAAGGAAAATGGAAAATTGGGGTGCGTGCGATTCATACCTGTTCAGGTTTAAGGCCGGGAGGCACCCAGGCGTACTCCTCGAGAGCGCAGCCCGAGTCGTCGTCCGACGTGGAGTTCCTCTGGAAGTCATACATCAGCTTGGTCACGGTCTTCTCCATCTCCAGAGGCATGACCGTCACAACATGATCCTCACGAGGACACTTACAGTGCAGACAGATCTTCCTGCAGGCAAACAGCGGAAAACACTTAGGAGCCGTTTGAAGCCTTGATGACAAAGTAAGAGTAAACCGTAACGACCAAAGAGCGCCAGACGTTCAGTTCGGTGATTCTGTCATTTGCTGTGTGTGTGTTTATGGAAACCCCGCGCAGGTTCGATCTGCCAAACCTCTAAGCTTTGCTGAAACAAACCAGGGACTGCAAGTCATTCCAAAAGCACTTTGATTGATCCTCACCCAATAGCCTTCAACTGTTTGGAATTTCGTGTGGACATCCAAACAGCTTCACCAGTAGCCAGAGGGGGGTTGCTCTTCTCCAGATCAATGTTGCTGACGTGCCAAATTAGTTTTTTAATAAAAATTTGAAATTAGGAATTAGGAATCATGCATATATACACAAATCATTCTCTACACAATACCATTTTCACTTACAGGGAATATATAAGTTCTGCTTCGTCCAATTCAAAAGCAGGTAGAGTCCTACAGAATAGACTGACATTATACGATTGGTGCATTGTGGAGTAACTTGCCGACTAATTTCTTTACATTGGTGGCAATCAGAACCAGCATTTGTGATGTCTATTAGCTCAATAATAGCCATTTTATCCATTACACTATCCAAAAGTCCATTGAACCCACATGGGTTTATATGTAAGTAATGTAGATGATGCACCATTTTCATGTAGTACACTGCCAGTCAAAAGCTTGGATACACCCAACTAGTTGGATCCTTGAAGACTTACACTTAACAGCTTCAACTGATGAGATGTCTGAACAATACATATCCGGATATGCCACATATACTCTTGATTTATCACAGTATTATATTTCTGCCATATCTCCACCTCTGATATACACTATATTGCCAAAAGTATTGGCTTGTCTGTCTCTTCAACTCTTGTCTTGCTTCAACTCTTCTGGGAAGGCTTTCCACAAGGTTTATGGGAGTATGTCTATGGGAATTTTTGACCATTCTTCCAGAAGCCCATTTGTGAGGTCAGACACTGATGTTGGACGAGAAGGCCTGGCTCGCAGTCTCCGCCCTAATTCATCTCAAGTTCTTCCACACCAAACTCGCTCATCCATGTCTTTATGGACCTGGCTATGTACACCGGTGTGCAGTCATGTTGGAACAGGAAGGGACCATCCCCAAACCGTTCCCACAAATTTGGGAGCATGGAATTGTCAAAATCTCTTTTTAGGCTGAAGCATTAAGAATTCCTTTCACTGGAACTAAGGGGCCGAGCCCAACTCCTGAAAAACAACCCCACACAATCCCCCCTCCACCAAACTTTGGAATTGATTGGAATACCGGAATTCAGTGACTTGAATGGGTGAGTGAATACTTTTGGCAATATAGTGTATATTTAGTACCCTTTCTCCTGGTACTGTACCTTTCAGGGAGCTACCTATCACAAAGCTCTAAATTCTAGGCTCTAACTCACTTCTTGTAGACGGCAGCTGGCTCTTATGTAAAATCAGAAGCTCTGCATGATCCGAAGCAGTGGCCGTCACAGTCACGCTCGAGAGTTAGCAATACTTTCTCAGCTCGGGTTGTCACAGTAACGAGCTGGCGAACTCGGCGTTCGGCAGGGTGAATGCTGAGCTCCCAGGGACGTGCTTTTAACGCTGACTCACTGTTCAACTACTCAAACATGACTCATCAGACTTCTGCACTTTTCACAACAGCTCGCGCACAAAAGCCGAGCCAGCTGAAAGCTCGGCTGACTGAAACTCATTTTCGTTCACAGGCAAAAGTGGGATCACATTCCGTTACCTCCGTACAGCACAGAAGGTCTGACTGAGGAGAATTCATTACTTTACCTTCAAATAGGGCTGCATAATACAGACAGGACACATGCCATTATATAGAGGT
The DNA here is from genome assembly GCA_034552555.1 of Semaprochilodus insignis. Classification (NCBI taxonomy): domain Eukaryota; kingdom Metazoa; phylum Chordata; class Actinopteri; order Characiformes; family Prochilodontidae; genus Semaprochilodus; species Semaprochilodus insignis. Next base: position 25,945,854 of record CM067494.1, read on the forward strand.
ATATTAGTCACCTTGCATGTTTAAGGTGGTAGTAACTTCAGGCTCCTGCAGAATGGAAGTGTACGGTCATACGGATCTACCAGCATACTACGGATTCTCCTCAGAATTGTGCCAGGCATCCACCAAATCTGGCCCAACTGCGCAACTCTTTGATGCAAGAGTGGCTGAACACTGATTGAACACTTGAGCTGCTGGACAACCAGGTTTTGCCTTTTGCTCATCATCTTACCAAGGAACACAACATTCCTATTCCTAAATTCCAAAAATGGCAGTTCTGGCATTCACAGGGCTGCAAATGTGACTGACTGGCATGTACATTCAGGAGCATTCCCACATCTGGACCAGCCTGCAAAATCCTCAGATCTAGAACCCTCTTGAAAATCTGTGGGACTACCTGGAACAACCAGTAAAGCCCCAGGGAAGGCATCCACCAAATCTGGCCCAACTGGCCAATTCTTTGAGACAAGCGTGTCTGAACATTGATGTGGCCTACATCCAGAAACGTGTCCGGTCCATGCCAAATCCAATCACAGCTGTTACTGGTGCTTGTGGAGGTCTTACAGGCTATTACATATGTTTCAGTCACAGGTGACTCATTTTTGTGTATATCAATGTGTGAACTTGTAGGAGCAAACAGCAGATGCCAAAACGACCACACGGGACTAGAAATGAGTAAAAGCTGTGAATCATGTGCTTGTTTTAATTAGGGATGCTGATTAACCAGAGAAGCTTGGTTTCCTTCGCTTACCTGCCATGAATTAGAGTGTTAGGAGCCCTAACAGCGTTAGGAGTGTTAGGAATGCCAAAACAGCGATATGCAGTGTTTTGAATAAAACATGACTGGGAATGGCTGTTGGCTTAACTTCTCTTGTTAGAAGGTATTTATTATTTGTTTGCACTGTCTGCGCTTGTTTTTCTCCTCCCTAAAGCAAAAAGAACATGCAGCAACAGGAACGCATTCTGATGACGGCGCCATAAGGGATCTTTTCCTGCGCACACAAAACAGCCATGGAAATGAATTTGGTTTGATGTGGCAGTCGCAGAAATTCCAATCTGGCTGTTCAGGCAGAGGCCACATTGCGATGTATCAAACACATACTGGATTTTGGTGTCATATTTGCCTATATACACATATAGGCAGGAATGAAATTGGTGGGTAGGTTTGACATTGTGAGACGAGTGTCCCTCTCGTCCGTGCATGTGACGTAAGCAGAGATGGGCCTTATCGCTGTACCTGACTGACCCAACAGCCGCGATTGCGGACATTCGGTGAGCAGTGATGTCCTGCATGAGTCATCCTGTTAGTACCAGCACCACTGGCAGACGGCTGCACCACGCAGGACTACATACACACAGACCATTACGACGACTGCCCTTAACATCACGTCAACGTCACCAAAGACTGCAATGGTGTGGTGCCAGACCGTCATGGAGTGACTCAGAATGGCAGCGGATCATCTTCAGTGAAGAGTCCCACTCTTGTCTTTCACCCTTGTATTGTTTTAGCCTAACATACCTCTGCCGATTGGTAGAGACGGGACCATCAGGCTGAGTTAAGTTTAATACCTTCTTCATTGAAATATAATGTGCTCTACCGAAATGTGCTGTATCAAAGAGCTAAGCAGAAAGTTGAAACCCTTTGGGAGCAGATCTACATCCATCCTCAGTCATGACTGTTTACCTCTGGATGAGCGTGCTACGTGAAAGGTTGTCCTTTGGCACACGTGGGTCAGCTTAGGAGCGTGATCTGTTTAGACTAATGTCGGATATAGATGACATTTAACAGAAATAGTGAACGGCCTAACAATGAAATCGGATTTGGTGATAATGGGGATACAGATTAGGTGGAAAAACACTGGAGTGCTCTTTCAATGAGCTCGTTTGCAGCCATCTGCAAAAAGTCAATAACAAACAATATACTATAAAGGCCTACAGTGAAGCTCGACCTTCTCCTTCTCTATCTCTCTTTCTCTCTCTCTCTCCCCCTCACACACATTCTCCTGCCCCAGTTCCACCTCATTGTCAGTCAACATGGCCACATTTGGTTTCAACATGGTGAGCGCCTTCAGATTCCAGCAAAAACCCTTAACACATCCTGTCATCAGCAAACACACACACACACGCTAGTCAAACACTTTGCGTCTGGTCAGTCTCCAGCAGAGAAGCTTCAGCTTCGCCAAACCTCACTCTCTGTGCCTCCCGAGGCAGCTGGTCAGATCTCCAGCCCCGCCTTTCCTTGAGGAGAACAGCAGAACACACTGTCCGCTCACGGCCAATCCCATTAGCACCTCAGACGCCGGACAGGCGGACAGGCGGCGGGGGCACATGCTGGCCTCGGCCTCATGAGCTGAACCACTGACTCGGATGCTCCAAGTAAGGGCTGACCATGTGCAGACCAGCACTGTCTACACAATGCATCATACATCATCTCAACCTGGTCTCTCTGAGACAGTAGCCTTACAGGAGAAGATTAAGATGAACCCATACTCAATCAGAGAATCTGTCTGTTAGTCCTTAACCTCATTAAAACCTGGGGTGCATTTTCAGGTTGGCCACAAACGGCTGCTTTGGCATCCTATGCACAAACGTGTTGTGCTGTTTTCCCCATTTTTCCACTGGATGCTCTGAATTATGTGGCCGTTTAGCCGCCAAAACATGATTAATGCTTCAAACACACTATAAGTGAACTAACACCCATGCATATGGCAGCGCACGACTACGTCTAACCAAGTCTACTATTACCCTTCAACACTGTTATATGCCAGCACCAGCTACTCAAACTGCAGCCTACAACTGCCAAAGCCTCTTAACTACCACATGTGACTAAGCCTGCTGGTTTGTGTGGGGTATTTTGGTGAGGTGGTGAGTCGCATGATATCAGTTTCAGTGTGCAGCAGTGTTAGCTTGCAAGTAGCAATATTCATATTTTGGCTCCTTGGTGACTTCATAATTCAGAGGGTCTGGAAACGTTCAGAGGGAAAAAATGCCCATATGGCAATTATGTATCGGCTCTGGAACATTTCTCTTCTGATAGCAGCATCATTATCGTCATAGAGAAAACTAGCTTAGACTCCTAATATTGGCATAACTCTGATGGAAAGAGGTCATTTTTAAATGATGCTGAGATCTGGGTCTGGGGTGGACTGTCCATTGTTCCTTGTTCTGAGAACACTGGCACGACTGGACCATGACTCTGCTTCAAACTCTGATTGATTGTGTTAGAAATATGAATTGACATCTACTGCTAAAAGCTACCCACTGCACCTCTCTTCATCTGGACCAATGGTTGGCTTGTAGACTGGCTACATCCATTCAGGGGTTCAGGGGTAGTTCCCCGCCCCCCCAAGTGGTCTGAAGTTCACGATATGCATTCTGTAAATGGTTTACAAAGTGAAAGTACTGGCCATTAACATATAGCTTACATGTGCACACAGTACTGTAAAGGCTTCTCTAAGAGGTGCAAAGGTGAAACAGCACATGACAAATTGCCCATGCAGAGCCAACAGACACTCGATGCTGGTTCAGTGAACGGGTGCTGGGCTGGTTTCTCTTATTTAGGACACCGAGCACTTCCTCCTGCAACAGCTGCATCCTTGAGCAAGGACAAATCTGCCACCTTCAGCTTAACATGTGCTTAGATCACAGGAACGCTTCACCCAAACATGCTGGAGCTGGATGAGTGATAGCAAGCCAAAGCCAGCACTAGAGCACGCTAACTGGTTCCCATTGGGTTCCATTCAGTGTGATACTTTACCACTGAATGAGACAGGGAACGGCCGGAACACAAACCTGATGGCTTGTTTGGGCTGCACAACTGTTTTCTGACATTTCGGACAGCCAGACTGAAATAAAAGCCCCAATGACTGCTATGGGGTGAAATGCTTTGGGGTTCTTTTCCAACTCTACATAGAACCAAGATAGCCAACGTTACTGCTACGAACCGCAAATGGCAGTTGGGCCATTTCAAAAGCTCCTCCCACCTTCAAAGTACGTCATCAGAAGGAGATTTTCTTAGTCTCACTTTACAATTGTGATAAAGGGAACTGGCACTGTAGGTTTATGACAGATTTTCGACAACGAAACTAACATTTACTTGGATTTTATGGATTATGGACTGAATATGAAGCCATCAAATGGCATACTGTACATTGCAGTCAACTAGCTAAGTTTCAATAGTTCAATACATCACATACATTCATACATCAAAAGAATAGCTGCACCCAGAAGGAATCAACTGACAGGAATGAAACTTGGTTTGACATCGTGAGACATGTGAATAACTCAAGTTTCACACTTGGCCGCACATGTGACGTAAGCAAGGATGGGCCTTATCGCTGTACCTGACAGACCCAACTGACTGTCCTTAACACCACGTCAACATCACCAAAGACTGCAATGTTGTCGTGCCAGACTGTCATGGAGTGACTCAGAATGGCAGCAGGTCATCTTCAGTGACGAGTCCAGTTTTTGTCTTGGTGGAGACGACCAACGAATCTGTGTGTGGAGGCACAGTGGTTAGCACCAAGATGAACGGTTTGTTGTCGCACGTCACACCTCCAGAAGGCCTGGTGTCACTCCACCTCCACCCCTACCGCACAATCTGCAGGAACTGTGTGAGAATATTCAAGCTGCATGGGACGGATTATCACAGGACACCATTCGGAACCTCTGCAACTCCATGCCGAGACGTCTGGCATGTTGTGTTAGCAAACATGGCAGCTCGACGCCATACTGAGAGACACTACTTCTGTATGTGTAGCTCAATAAATATTGATCATATCAGTCTAAATTGATCATCATTTCTTGTTCCTGGTAACCTTTATCTTCCTTCCCAACACCACTGCAATCCCACACCTCCTTCTGGGTGCAGCTATTCTATTGATGATGAGTGTATTAGCATGAGAGTAACACAGTAGCACGAAAACAATTCCAGTATATACACAACAACATATTGCCCTGTCCAGCACTAGCTGATACAGCTGTTCTACTGGGTGTTCGAATGATGCAGCACAATCCTTGGACGGGAACCGCTGCGAAACGATGTCATCCCAGGAAAGCGCACCAAGCTCCCTCATCAAAACCCCAGGATATGCTGTAATTACCGATGGATGTGTGATTAACGGCACAAGACGTTCATTGGATTTGCAGATCCTGCCTGCTGTGCTCCAACAACAGGGATGAGTCACAGAGCAAGTAAAAAAGAGAAAAGAGCGGTTTGGTCTCAGCCTTGTGATTCTGCTTCGTTGTCCAGGCGCAGGTTAAAAATAACCTTAAGAACACGGACGCATTGTTTCTAATCTGAAGCCATGGTGAAATGAGAGATCTCAGCAAAGGCTATAAATTCAAATGCAGCTGGAAGAGCCTGGAAAAGCTTGGGAAAGCTTTGGAAAAGGCAAGGCCAGCATTTCCAGGCGCAGTCTGGACCAGCTGTGTGAAATAAACACGAAACGTCGGCTGTGGGGAGAAGCGTCCTCTCTCCCTCTATAATGCAGGATGGATTGCAGCACGCTCGAGCCAGGGGTTTTCCTTCTCAGATTCAGCAGGCCCCGTGCATTTTCCCTGGGTCCAAATTTCCAGATCTGAAAGCCCGGAGTATTGCTCCATGCTCCGCTCCGGATCCCCCAAACGTGATGTCAATTAAAAGGGAGAGCCGAGAGCAGAAGCTGCACATGCTGACTTCATTACCAACCCCACCAGCACGGACTGCGAGGGAGAGCTGGCATGGAGCGGCCTTTAAAAATGACCTCACCTTCACTGGGCGCACATAAAAGCGGGTGTCCCGTCCCCCCAGAGTCGCTCAGGAAGTGCGGCGTGCCTGCAAGGCATCAAGATGGACCGTAATCTGCGTGATCGTGATGGAAGCCGACAGTTATTCACGTGCCGGCTGAATCGGCGCATTTTCGAGCCAGCCTGACAGTGCCAGATGTGAAGTCCTCGGGAAGCCCGCTGGCAGCCCGAAAACGGTCACTGGACTATCTCCGCCGTTCCCTTAAACAATGGCTCAAGGCACGACACATGGGGTGTTGTCATCTCTAATTGTGATCCAGTTTGTTCTAAGCCATTAAAACAGGTCTGATGTGGTTTCTGAAAAACCCTCAGCACCCCAGGGCCCGTCTTGGAGGAGGAGGCTGGCAGGAGGCTTTTCCACAGCATCGCTCCAAACAGGCTAAAGCTCTTTAAAAGGCCAATCCTTAGCGGAGGAGCTAAGGGCAGCTGGCTCCCACAGACGGCCCCATTCTCCGCTATTGTTTCTTCTAAAGTAAATTAGCAAGGCTTTCCAGAATTCTTAGCTGAGGTGCCAAGAAGGGTGCCAAAACCAGCTCCTTGGGATTTGTTCTGCTGACGAGGTCCCTTCGGAACCATCCATTAGGTCATACAGCCGACCTAAAAGGGTACTGTTGGGGTGACTGGGCTCCTGTGTGGTGTTTATTGTTTATTCATTTCTTTGTTACGTCCAATAACTGCTCCGTTTTAAAATTGGCCGAGACGGCTTTAAAACATTAGCCCGCCGGCATGGAGAGCGCGACAAGGACTATGCTTAACCAAAGACCTCAGAGGAATGTCTGTTCACTTGGCGGCCATCTTTCCAATGCCGCTGGGCAGTCAATTCCAGCCATACCAAACCAGACTCCTAACTCTGAATGGGGAGAGACCAAAACAGCCAAAACTGAAGGCCAATTATTAAAGCCAAAAAACTTGATCTTTCAGCTTATTGTAGTTACTGCACTTGTGCAGACCTCCACAATGAGGGTGGGTTTTCCCCCGCTAGGGCCACAAAACCGTCACCCTTTGCCCGCTTAAGGCGTAACAAGCTTGTTTTCTTGATGGACAGGAATTTCTCCTTAAACAGAAGCCATATTGGCCATTAAGGCCTTTCCCATTCATACAGCATTTCAACCAGTGACCAGTTTCTCCTCCACCATTTATAACATCTGAGGTTTAACTTGACATTATTATGTCATTACTAATGGCTATTTGTGCGCCTATATAGTTTATCATGTTGGCTAGCTACATACACATGTGTGAAGACAAGCAAGGGTAACGTTAGGGGTCTCGCCCAAGTTCCCTTAATAGTATAGAGTGGCGCGCTTGCCTGGTATATTGAAACCCAGGCAGGCAGATGAAGGGCAGCAGTGTCACCGACTACGCTATACCAAATCACAGGTAATGCTTGGATAACAGATATACTCTCGTTCTCCCGTGGTTCCTTCTAAAATCTGAATGCATAAAAGGCTCTTCACACAGTTAGATGGTTGTAGATGTTGTATATTGTTGTATACAGTTCTTTGTATAAAACGTTCTATGTAACAGTTTCCGCTATCGTTGAACACCACAGAACCGTATTTGTTTGGTACTATGTAGCACTTTCTTTGCTAAGAGTGTAGCAATAATTAGCCTGTTTAGTTAAGTAAATATAGTAAACGTAGATTACCTGAAAGTGCACAACAACAAGGTTGGTACTGTTTATAACGAGACCTTCTAATTTGGAACCTTGGCTAGGACTCTTTGGCTACGCTGAAGCTAGCTCTTATTTATGTAGCTGTTTCATAGGTCTGTGATGGACTGGCGACCTGTCCTTGGTGTCTCCTAAGCACTAGGATAGGCTCCAGCACCCACTGAGACCCAGGATGATGAGCGGCGAAGAAGATGAACAAACTAATGAATGAATGAATGAGTGAAATGAATGGATGATTTATAGGTCTGTGATAGACTAGTGACCCGTCCAAGGTGACTCCTGAGTGCTAGGACAGGCTCCAGCACCCCCCGTGACGCAGGATGATAAGCGGATTAGGACATGAACGAACTAATGAATGAATGAATGAACAAACAAACAAATGTTTTGTAGGTCTGTGATCAATTGGCAACCTGTCCAGGGTGTCTCCTGAGCACCGGGATAAGCTCCAGCACCCCGTGACCCAGGATGACAAGCCACTTAGAAGATGAACAAATGAATGAGTGAATTTATGAATTAATAAATGTTTTATAGGTCTGTAAATGAACATGAATGAACATGAATGAACGGATGGTTTACAGGTCTGTGATAGACTTGCGGCCTGACCATGGGGTCTGCTGAGTGCCAGCATAGGCTCCAGCACCCCGGACGACAGAGTATAATAAGTGGCTTAGAAGATGAACAAATGAATGAGTGAATTTATGAATTAAAAAATGTTTTATAGGTTTGTGATGGACTGGCGACCTGTTCAGGGTGTCTTCTGAGTGCTGGGATAGGCTCCACCAGCCCCAACCCCGACCCCCTGCAAGCCAGGATGATACATGACTTAAAAGATGAATAAATGAATGAATGTGTGAATTTATGAATTAATAAATGTTTTATAGGTCTGTGATAGACTTGCAGCCTGTCCAGGGTGTCTCCTGAGCACTGTGCCAGCACCCCCATGACCCAGGAGGAAAAGCAGCTTAGAAGATGAATAAATGAACAAATGAATGAATTAATGTTTGGTCTGTGATGGACTGGCGACCTGTAGAGGGTGCCTACTGAGTGCTGTGACAGGTTCCAACACCCCCTGCAACCCAGAATGATAAGCAACTTAGAAGATGAATGAGTGAGGGAGTGTTTTATAGGTTGGGGTAAATTCCTAAAGCGTTCTTGGCATGAATGTGTGGTTCTAGATTCGAAGGAGATTCTTTAATGCTTTCAAAATGTTCTTGGCATATCTAGTTCACCGTCCACTGTAAGGAGCCAAAAAGTGGTCCTACTATGGCATCGAGCCACAAGCTAGCTCTGGAAACCTACACATCAGACAATGCTGACCCATGCTAACAGATACTAAGCTAAACAGCAGGCGTGAAGGAAGCAGATCGCTTTCAGAAGCCCTGTTTGGAAACAGTTGCACTGTGGCTTAACTGCTGTTAACTAATCCTAAAGATCATCTCCAATCGGGCTTAATAATGAGGCTTATTATTAGCACCCAATTATGGCGCATCCATGCGATATGTTCAAACGGGTGGGGATTACTGGGGTGTGCCCACCTGCCGCACTCCATCATAATCCTCTGAATTTTCCCCCCTGGGCGCACGGGCACCTGTGCCCTGGCACTGAACAAAAAACAAGCGGCGCTGAGCATAAGCTTCATTCATTAGGCAGCGTCAGACAGACGAGCGTCTGCGATCTCTGCTCTTCCTACAGGATAAAAAACAGCTTTCTTTTCATGCCTTTAACCAACATTCAGGCATTCATGAGACAGGTTCTGTGTAGGATGAGGAGAGAGAGAGAGAGAGAGGGAGGGAGAGAGAGAGAGAGAGAGAGGGAGAGAGAAAGAGAGAGATATGGGGAAAAAAGAGCTTTTCAGATGCTCTGATTTATGCAGCATTTTGCCGGTGAAGATGACTCTCAGTAAATCTGCAGTTAGGCCCGGCTGCTGCTGCTGCCTACTCACAAGCGTCTGCTTATGGGTTTTGGTTCATGTTTCACTTTAAAAAACACCCTTACAGCCTGCCAGAGCGCGCGAGAGAGAGAGAGAATGAAGCAAAGCTCCACTCCTCAGGTTCAGAAACCAGCAACCTCTAGAGATTCACATTTCCCATCTGTACAAATCATCAGAAAGCTTTCTACAACCCACACGGACACTGCTGAGTCCAGCCTGGAGAGCAGCGCTTCAAACTAACACAGCATGGAGTTCATACAAACACACAGCAATCATACATACAGAACAAGATAGATAGATAGATAGATAGATAGATAGATAGAGAGCGAAAGAGAGAGAGCGAGATAGAGAGAGAAATAAACATCTACAGAGAAAGAGAAAAAAGAAACTGGAAAGGAGGGAAGAGAAACAGAGAGAGAGAGAGATATCAATTAAAATATACAGAGAAAGAAAAAAGGGGAAAGGAGGGGAGAGAGAAAGGTTAAAAAAGAGTTAATAAGAGAGGGAGGGGGTGTGAGGGGAGAGAGAGAAGGAGAGAGGGGGAGAGGGGTGGATAGAGAGAGAGAACAGGAGCAAAAGAGAGAGAAGAGAGAAAAAGAAAAGTGAGAGAGCAAAAGAGAAAAAGGAAGAGAGAGAGAGAGAGAGAGAGAGAGAGAGAGATGACTTTCCATGATTAACAAGATAAAAGATCTACTTCACACAAAAGAGTCATGCTTTATCTTTTAGGGTTAGAATTAGAAAAAAAACATATAGGTACTTNAGGAGCAAAAGAGAGAGAAGAGAGAAAAAGAAAAAGTGAGAGAGAAAAAGAGAAAAAGGAAGAGAGAGGAAGAGAGAGAGAGAGAGAGAGAGAGAGAGATCAGCCAAGAAACCAAGAAAGGTAGAAGAGAAGAGAAGAGAAGAGAAGAGAAAAGAAGAGAAGAAAATAGAAGAGAAGAGAAAGAGAAACAGAAATGGTACAGACTGCAGAGATGTTGATAGAGAGACTGAGCTAGAAGGCAAAAACAGATGGAGGCTGAAAGAGTAAGAAAGAGAGAGACTGAGAAAATGAAAGAAAAAGAAGTGCAGGAGAGATACAGACTAAACAGAGACAGAAACAGAGGGACCCAGTGATAGAAGGAGAAATAAAGATAGACAGGGAGAGGGAGATGGAAGAGATAAACTGAGAGAGAGGGGGGTAGAAGAGGAGCAGAGGAGAGACAGAAACAGATCCTAATCCACTGTGTTTAACCCCCTCCTGGTGGCTCCTTCATATGTTAATCCTCTGGCTGATATTGACTTGACCCTCCTCCACATTCGTCAGGGGCGGCCGGTCCGCTGCGCGGTCCTCGGGCCACCAGACTCGGACACACAGAGTCACCCTACGCGCGGGTGGAAACCCGAGTCTATCCCTCCACCAACCCAGCAGAGAACAGATACCGGAGCTGGGAACGGCTGTTAAAGAGGCCGGCGAGCCCTCGGTGTAACATTACAGGGCATTACAAGTCACTCGGGAGAGAAAGAAAAAGGAGCCTGCGCGCTTTACAGTGCCATTTAAAGCGGCCCAGAGGCGCAACAAAGCCAACGGGGAGAGACGCACCAGCTACGAAGGCAAACAGGGACAGTGTCGTGCTGAAAAGTGGACTTACCGTTTACCGTGACCGTGGCTGAGAAAGCTCGCTGCGATCCGTGTTTGCACAGGCTTTCCACATTATATCCAGCGTTTTACCCAGGAACCAGCGAGCCCCCTCACACGTACACCCACCCCTCTCCGCTCCTCCGGCCGTACAAGTTTAAAGCTCGCCTCAACTTCTCGCGCTCTCTCGCACGTTCACCGGCACCTCGCTGCCTATAACAGGCACAAACACGCCGGCTTAAATCCTCCAGCACCTCGGCACATCATCTCTCTACGATGGGACTTCAGCTCATATCGCCGAACTTGAACTTCAGTCCTCTTTTTTTCATGCGTTTTTCTCTCTTTTCTCTCCCTCTTTCATCCGGCTCTCTCCTCTCCTCACTCCTTCCACTAAACACTGAGCGCCGTGCTGAGCGTGCTGAGCCACAGCTCTGGCCGTTCGCAGCTTTCGGCCAATCGCAACGCGGAATGCAAATGAAGCGGTCGCGCCAGCCAATCGGTGCCCTCGCTTTCAGAATAATTAGCGAGTCGGCGCTGGAATCATTTATATGCTAATCAGCGGGATTCTAAGCGCAGGGACGAAACAGGCTTATATAGAACTATGCAAATGATAATCACATGTCAATAAATAACAATTAGTATACATGTTACACGTGCAAATAGTGGCTCCAACTGCTGATTATCACACACCCATCTTTAAAAGAACAGCTGCACCCAGAAGGAAGTGTGGGACTGCACTGCTGTTGGGAAGGAAGATAAAGGTTACCAGGAACAATAAATGATGATCAATTTAGACTGATATGATCAATATTTATTGAGCTGCACATACAGAAGTAGTGTCTCTCAGTATGGCGTCGGGCCGCCATGTTTGCTAACACAACACACCAGACGTCTCGGCATGGAGCTGTGGAGGTTCCTAATGATAATCCATCCCATGCAGCTTGAATATTCTTACACAGTTCCTGCAGATGTTGCAGTAGAGGTGGAGGTGGAGGTAGAGTGACACCAGGTCTTCTGGACGTTTGGCACATGACAACAAACCATTCATCTTGGTGCTGACCACGGTGCCTCCACACACGGATTCATTGGTCGTCTCTACCAAGACAAAAGCAGGCCTCGTCACTGAAGATGACCCGCTGCCATTCTGAGTCACTCCATGACAGTCTGGCATGACTCCATTACAGTCTTTGGTGACGGTGACGTGGTTTTAAAGGCAGTTGTCACAACGGTCTGCGTGCATGTAGTCCAGAGTTGTGCAGCCTTTTGCCAATGGTGCTGGCACTAACAGGATTACTCATGGAGGACCTCAATGTTCGCTGAATGTCCGCAATGGTGGCTGTTGGGTCAGTCAGGTACAGCGAAAAGGCCCATCCTTGCTTACATTGCATGCCCGACCGAGCATGAAACTTCAGTCATTTGCATGTCTCACCATGTCGAACCTACCCACCAAGTTTCATTGCTGTCAGTTGATTCCTTCTGGGTGCAGATATTTGTGCAACTATTCTTTTGATGATCAGCATTTAAACCCATTATATCCATTATATATGCTACCTATACGCTTAAATCCAAGCTACACACAGTGGGAGAACACATAATCGGTGATAGTGTTCATCTTAAGCCTACTGTTATTATAAATAGTTTCTAATAATGTAATAACTGATTGATGTGCAAGTCATTTATTGTATTGTAGGCTTTACAATCTAACACCACAACAAACAAAACAACAAAACAGGGTCTGTTTTCCACCCAGGTTTGGTGGTCTGTAGTATTTAAAGCATTAGCAGGTCACTTTCCATAGTCTTTGCACTATCTCTGTTTGGTTATCAGCACATGCTGCTATTCTACTCATGCTACTTTTAGACTTAGTCCCAAGCGTAACTGCATGCAAACAGGCAAACAAAGATAAATAAGCAATCAGTCAATAATAACATATCGAAAGGACGCACACAGTTTGTTCCCCAACGCTAACATTTCTTCTGGTTGCTATTTACAAAAGCACTTAATCTTCCCAACACTTGCACAGACTTTAAGCTCATTAGGCTATCAGAGCTGGAATTAGCAACAAGACTGCTTAAACCTGGCCATTAGGAGGCCTTGATTTGATTATTTGTTTTCTTCACCAGCAGAAAATAAAGCATTACTAATGAAACAGCACATGTTCAAAGGGACTATTTTTTGGAACAATAAACTTGAAAACCAATAAGTTTAATTAGGTACACAATGCACACAGTACATGGCTGCAAAAACAACCAGTTTAAACTGTTGTGATGTCACACTAACTCATTTACATACTGCCACACAAAAACTTGTATCTCCGTTTTTGTGGTTTTCGTTGTCCTTTTTTGGCTAATTGGAAAAGTCCAGGTGCCCATTAAATTGTGTTATAAACTATTATGCCCATAATTGTATTGTTGGGGTCTACTAGAATGCATATACATGCTTCAGTCTTCCCAAAACACATTGTATTTCTCATACTGTACATTTCTCATTCTGTATTCACCCTCTGACTGAAACACTCTGTTAGAGCTCCTGTGTCTTTAAGCCCCGCCTCCCGATGAGCCCAGTGTGCTCTGATTGGTCAGCTATGTTCTGACTGGTTATCTGCCAGAGTGGCATCCTGTGGGAAGTTCCATCCCCCACACCGCTATGGCTGTTGCTACAATGTTGGCAGCTCTGCCATATGAGTCCGATCCTGAAAGTCCGGTAGGACAAGTCGGTGGATCCACCTTCGCGAGCTAGACTGGAGCAGGAACGGTCGTGTGATGAGATGATGGTCAGTCTTTACTGTTTAAGTTCTCTGTGTGTTGTGTGAGGGCGTACCAAGTTTTCCGGTAGGCGGGCAATAAGGATTGTGTTACGAGATGATGTCATCTGGCAACAGAGAATAAGGCTGCCACTCTCATTTAGATCCTTTATAAATAATGTTTTTCCTTTTCCTGAGAAACTGCTATTTTACAGATACAAAGTTTTGCTCCGACAGCGACAAACCACATCTTCCTGTTCCGTCCATAACAGATTAGCTCCGCCCCTTCACAGTGAAGTTAAGTGTTTCAGGCAGCCCTGACACTTTTAGAACAGACGTCTTTTGCATATAGCAGTCTTAAAGCCGCAGTAACAAACAGCTCGTTTGATTCTGATGTTCCTGGTGATACATGTTGGTGGGAGGCGCTCAGGAGCAAACCGGATATTCCACCGTTCTCAACGGATCAGTGTCTGAAAATTCCATAACTTTCCAACAAGAGTCTGAGGATGTGTCTACTTACTCACTTCCCAACAAAATGTGTCATTAGACCGGAGATGCCCAACCTTCTACAAATCAGTCCCCAAGCATCAGCAGTCTGGAACAGCTCAGCAGCAGGTTGCTACAAGAACCAGAAGAATGCAACCTGTGGATAAATCACCAATTAGAACCTGCTAGAAATCTCTACGAGCCAACTCCAGGCTGGTTTTGTTGTGTGGCCTACTCGTGCGGAATACCAACCATGTGAAGAAGCGGAGCGCGTCTCTTATCGACCAGCAGATCTCCTTTACCACGGGCGCACGGGCCAAAACCTCTATACAAACACAACGCTATCAATTACCCCAGCTAGGCCCTGCGCCTCAGGCCTGGCCAGAAAAACATGCTTGTCACAGCCGCAGGCCTGGCCATGCGTCCAACCCGAAAACCACGGCCTTTAAAATCGCACGCCTCACTGCCTGCCTGCCCCGATGCCATAACGGTTATGCATGTGCTGAATCACCGAGCGCTGCCATTACTGACATTAATGGACCCCAGTGCCATCTGGAAGTTTGGGAATCAAAACAAATGAAGGTTTTGCAGTTCCGTGACGCACGTTGAGATTTACTTCCGCAACACATAAGATGGTTTTGAAAACTCTTTAACGCATGCTCTGCAATAACGAGGGATTAAAGCTTCCCCGTGTGCTAGTATACAAGATATAAGAGGCACCAGCGACGGCCATAAATTGCTAAACGGGCAATGCTTTCTGGTTCGCTTCAGAGAAGGAATGAAGGGAGGAAATAAAGGCGTGTATCAATTTGATAACTTTGCGCTTTTCGCTAGCCGCTCTCCACCCACACGCGTTCAGAAATGCCGATGGCTATCAGGCATGGGCCAGCTGACTCCCAGGGCAACAGCTGATTAACTGAGGGCCACTTGTGTTCCATCTCTGGTGCAGGACCAGATAACCAAATTCCTTTCCGGGACAGGGGGTTAGTTTGGGGATGGGGTTGTTGACGGGAGTGGTGGCTTAGAGATCCTTTGAGGGAAGCATGAAAAGCTTTGAATGCTATTTTTTACTTTTATTGGTTTATTTATTCATTTATGACCATTTTCCTACCTCTCATTATCCCTTACAGTCAAACACACTGCAGGAAATGATGTCCATGGCCATTGGAAACATCTTACATGCAGTCAATATGTGTAATAATTCACTTTATAAGGTTTTTTTTAAAAACATTATATGATTTTTTAACTTACTTCTAGCCTTTACTGTGCTTGTTTTAAGGCATTTCATCTTATTAAGCTGTATTTTTCCATGGACAGATCATTTTACTTGATTCCAGCATTCATTTTTGAAATAAGTAAAATGATCTAGAACGGAAACTAACTCTAGGTATAATGAGGAAGGAAACAACTGACAGGAATGAAACTTGGTGGGTGGGTTTGACATTGTGAGACATGCCAATGATTCAAGTTTCACACTCAGCCGTGCATGTGGCGTAAACAAGGACGGGCCTTATCGCTGTACCTGACTGACCCAACAGCCACAATTACAGACATTCAGTGAGAAGTGGTGCCCTCCATGAGTCATCCTGTTAGTGCCAGCACCATTGGCAGACGGCTGCATGACGCAGGACTACATGCACGTAGACCATTACAATGACTTAACGCCACGTCACCATCACCAAAGACTGCAATGGTGTCGTGCCAAACTGTCATGGAGTGACTCAGAATGTCAGTGGGTCATCTTCAGTGACGAGTCCCACTTTTGTCTTGGTAGAGACGACCAATGAATCCGTGTGTGGAGGCACCGTGGTCAGCGCCAAGATGGACGGTTTGTTGTCATGTGTCCAGAAGGCCTGGTGTCACTCCACCTCCAACGCTACCTCAAAATTTGAAATTTCAGGAACTGTGTGAGAATATTCAAGCTGCATAGGATGGATTATCACAGGACACCATTAGGAACCTCTACAGCTTCATGCCGAGACGTCTGGCATATTGTGTTAGCAAACATGGCGGCCCGACGTCATACTGAGAGACACTACTTCTGTATACTTGATCATATCAGTCTAAATGTATCATCATTTATTGTTCCTGGTAACCTTTATCTTCCTTCCCAATAGCACTACAATCCCACACTTCCTTCTGGGTGCAGCTGTTCTCTATTCTTTTGATGATATTTGGGCAGACGAACCACGACAGCAGACCAAACTGGAGTGGACATCACTGTTACATCACTGGGTCGAACAGCGTAAAGAAGTGGAGCGAAACAGGCCAGATCCATGGAATCATGACAAAAAAGTGTCTTCTTGTGCTGTTGGATGCCAGAGCCGAAATGGAAGAACAAATGACTTCCTTTTTTATGGAATGCCATCGAGAAAGACAACCTTTGAGACAAAACACAGACGTTTAGAGTTGCCTTAACAAACAGTGAGGCTGCATGGCTGCCTCTCGAATCCCAACCTGCATTGATTAGCCAACATCAGAGCATGAATTTGACGTAAGCAGTAGGCCTAGATCATTTTCACATATGCAATTGGTAGAGGGCATTAGCTGTATAACTATACAGCTTACCGCTAAGTGTATTGCCCCTATATTGGCCTTACAGCATGAAATAAATAGAAACAGCATTTCTGCATACACCTCGATGGCAGTAGCAGTGGTAGTTATAGTTATACAGTAGGGTGACCACTTTCATAACCCTGAAAAGGAAGACATCCCACCCCCAAAAGGAGGACATCATAAAGGGGGTTGGGCATGATACTAGAAGAGAACTAAAATCATAACCTAACCTATATAATACATAAATGATGCTTTACTGACCTAAGTGAGTGGAATGGATGACATTCGTAAGTTAGACGGGAGCTTACTAACTGACTAGCATTCAGAAGCTGACCCGGCTGACCCGGCTGACCCGGTAGGCGAGCGATATCACATGATGTTAAACCAATGAAATGCAAGGCATTTCTTCTGACATGGACGTGAGCCAATGGCACACATAATATTGTTCGCAAGTGAAAATTTTAAGTAGTTCATCCCGAAAAGAGGACTAATAGGCGTCTGTCCAGGTATTGTGCTGGATGGAGGACTGGGAGCTGAAAATCCGGACGTTCCCAGCCTAAAACTGGACACGTTCGGTTCGGTCAGTATATAGATGTTTGACTTGTTTATAATAGCCCACATCTTTTATAGCTGCCTTTTATGTCTGCTGGCTAGGCAGTGCGTCAGTCTGCAATATGCAAAATCCAAACCCTAGTACATTCAAAGTCCTGGACAGGGCCACAAAGTATAGACGGTGAAGCTATAGAAGCTATATACAGATGGCTGCCACAGTAACTTCAACCATATAGTTGGATCGTTGGCCCATTGACCCAACAGATGGGAAGCCTCACCACATTGCTAGGGGTTTTCACATTAGTGCACGTATTATTACACGACAACCTGTCTTCTGCTGGCAAACCATTACATAAAAGCCCTGGGCCCACCTTTTTTAGGCCCTTGGCCCACCACAAATACAGCACTTCGACCCCCAACCCCCTCCCCACAAGACGAAAAAGTTTGGGACCCCCTAGAGGAGCTGTAAATCCCATTGAGATTACACATACAAAAAAAAGTGCACCCCAACAGTAGAACTATTCACATACATCCAAAGTAAAAGCCATGCAATTATTAATTCACTCTAAAATTCCTTTTGGGAAAGTTTTAGGGTTTGTGGTGGTGGCAGAGAGGTATTGGGACATTCCTTTGGAAAGCAGAATTTGGAGTCTATTTCAAACCATTTTCGTCTGGCCCCAAAGCCCCCGCTGGCCCACCTCCTCAGGTTATCTGTCCTGTTCAAAGGACTTTCCCAAATACCCAGTGGTTCATGCCAAAGCGCAGCCACTGGGCTCAGCAACAGAAAAACCTGCTCGTTTCCACTCCACATTACATGTTAAGTGGATTCACTCAGCGCAGCCTGGAGGATGAAATTGCGCTTTAAGTGCCGGGCAGAGTAATGACGGAGTGCGTGCTTGAAATTCAGTTTGCTGAGTGTGGTTAACTACTGCTCTGTCCACAGGGAGGGAAAGAGAGCAGGAGGAGGAGGCGAGGCTACCTCAATGCATATGTATGTACTGATCATACAGTCTGATGATAAACAATAGGATAAACAGATTTAAATACTTTTGGCCCACATTGTAACTCAATATGGTCATGTCTAAAAAGCTTCTTTTAAGTGAAACAGAGAGAGAGAGAGAGAGAGAGAGAGAGAGAGAGAGAGAGAGAGAGAGAGAAAGAGATAGGGAGGGAGAGAGAGAGAGAGGGCTGTGTAACTCATTAGATAGGGGCGGTTTTTGCTGTGGACTGGCCCTGAGCTCGGTGATGACCTTGTGGAGAGGCTCTTGAGGGACGCGGCTATTTCTGCCCTTCCATGGCCCAGTTAGACGAGAGTTCTCCACTGCATGGAAGTGTTGCTAGGCCCCGTCCATCATGACCATGAATTTAACCCTTATACATCCAGAACCATACCACTATTTGATTGCATACGAGTCCATATGTTAATTTATGGGGGAATTCCATCAACATCTCTGCATAATTCAGCCATCGAGATATAAACAAAGTCATTCAGAGCTGCTTGATATGAAATGATTCGTTGTGGAGAAACCTACCAACTTATATGTCTTTACAATGGTGGTAAGGGGCATCACCAGGGGTTGTGGTATCTCCAGCACAAATTTGGCAAGTTATTATTTTCAAAATGTATCATTATTATCATTGGCAAATGATCTTATATCTTTGATATATCCCGGAATTCTTATTTTTAGATTGCTGCAAGCTCGTTGTCTTATTTCTAGATATTTAAGGGGAAAATTGGCTTATTTAAAAAGCAGAACTGTCTGGAAACATTTAAAATAATTTTTTAAATGAGCTTTTAAAATGAGATATAAATGAACTGATTCAGAGCGGTTTGACGTGAAATGGAATGTGGAGAAACCTACCAACTTAGATGTCTTTATATTGGGAGTGATGGGAACCAGGGCTCATGGTATCTCCAATATAAACGCAGCCATTTTATTTACTATCCAGAATGAGCATGATGCTTTTAATATGATGTTTTGTTTACAGTATATGAAATATTTTTGAAGATAAAATAGCACTAAACTCTTCACACGTCTGGTTCCTATCACCACCACTGTGATCACCACCACATATCCAATGCAAAGTTATAACTCGGCAAGTTATTTTCAAAATGTATCATTGTTATCACTGGCAAATGATCATTGGCAAGTTATCTAATATCTAGTAGATATATCATAAAATTCTCATTTTTGATAGTTGAAAGCTCAGTTCAAGATTAGCCATGTTATTATACTTGCTTTAAGTAATATTAGTAAGACAAAAAGATTTCTTTGTTGGTGCTCCAAAACAATTATGAGCCAGAGCGCCCTCTATACTTCCTGTAGTGAAACTGCAATCTATCAAAATCACCATATGCTGTGAACATTTTTTTTTTGTGTGTGTTTTAAAAACAGATACTTTTTACCCTGTTGATCCATTTCCTTAGTTATTAAGCATTATTCATCATATCATGTAATTTAGGGCTTCAAATCTGAATATAAATGTCAGAAAAATCCCACGTCTTTCATAACGCTAACTTCTAGTAGCGGGCAATTGGAATTGAAGTTGTTTGTTAGCTCTAAGCTAATACTATCCACCTAGATACCACAGAGAAAAGTAGTTCCTGATTGGCCAGTTTTCTGCTGGACATTTGCTCCACCCAACACTTAATGAAACACTAGTAGCACTGTAATACAATGTCAGTTCATCATTCAGCCTCCTCTGAATGCACAGAAGGCCCTGAGAGCTCCCGTCTGCAGATGACATCATCATGCACCAGTGGGCGGGGAAACAAGTACATCACTTTTTTACCTGATGGGAAGTGTTCAGCTTTTTCTAGAGGCTCGTTCCACAGTGTGACGTCAAATGTGAGTTGAACCAAAAAGCTAGGCCACTGCTCCTTTAGAATTTCAAGCCGAACTATACCGAACTTTCAGCTGCACTCAAAAGTTTGAGCTGAAATGCAGAAAAGCAGGCCTGACTCAGAGTAGCATTTTGCGCACCGGACTATTATGTTTGACATTTGAAGAAGAGCATGGGGTTATTTTAGGAGAGAACAATAAAGTGTCTCTAAAAATAGAGCGCTCAGTGCATGAGTAATGATGATTCATCTATTCAAAGCTCTCTCTCTCTTTCTCTCTCTCTCTCTCTCTCTCTCTCTCTCTCTCTCACTCTCTTTCTATCTGTCACTCGCTGCTCTCTCATCTTGTCTTATATAAAAGATCATCTATAGGCCAGCATTCCTAACTTCACCACCTTACCACCATATGAATCGAACTGCAACACTTCCACTGCAACCAGAATGAGCAGGAATGGAAACTGACCTGAGAGCAGCACTCCTACTACTGAACAATGCAGAACAATGCGAAGGGGCTGAATCCACAGAGCTCAGCTTTCATATCCCTCCTACGTCAGCCGTCCACGGGCTAACTAAGCTAAATTCCACTAACTGAGCCACCATTCATCGCGTCATTGCGAAGGCTCTTCGAGCGACTTGCTGTGGGAGTCAATACATTTCCTATGTCGCTTCTAATTGGACACGTAGCGAGGTTCTTCCTCAGAGACATGTGCCCTCAATCTTTTTTTTTGGCACCTAGAGGAGGAAGCATTTGCTGAGTCTACTGACAGAGCATGTCATTTAGCATCATAACAATAGAGCACATCAGCCGTCTAGCACATTTTAGCAATCGGTAGAAATTTGTACCGGTTAGAAGCAACAGTTTGACCCAAAATTGAGTTTTCTCTTTCCCTTAAATGTAGTCTAACCAGACAAGAACCTGGAGCTTACCTCTTTAGCTTTGGGCTGGAGCTATAAGGCTAACAAGTAACACTTCAGCAATTAGCATCCACCAAACCACATGCCTAAACCATCACGTAAACCTGGATGAGAGTTATTGGTGAAAACGGACAAAACTAGAGACAAAGTTCAAGATGGCCACTGTTTTAGCTACACAACCCTGTGGCATACGTTATTGTAGGTGAAGGTGAGGCCATGCAAAGTGGTCCTGCAAAGAGGCTATCGGAAAGTGCCAGGCTTGAGGTAGAAGAGCTGTTTATTGTTGTTAATGTTGTTGTTGTTAGTGTAAGACATTTCATATGCGTTGTATTGTATCTTTTAGTGAAGCAGTGGAGTGGTTTTGAGCATTTGCCAACATGTGCAATGTTCCCACGTCTTATTCTACACTGATGCCACATTGGTGTCAGAAGTGGGATAGCACCCACAGCAGCCTGAAGAGAAACGGCACTTGAGTGAACTCAAAGACGAACACCAGAGTAGACCGAGCCTGGACAAAGATGGTAGAAAAAGCAGTATGGTTAGAACCAGAAGCGAAGACAGTCGAAGAAGCAGTCTTCCGTGCAAAGTGGTCGTGCAAAGAGGCTTTCAGAAAGTGCCACGCTTGAGGTAGAAGAGATGTTTATTGCGGTTGTTGTTGTTGTTGTTGTTGTTGTTGTTGTTAGTGTACGATGTTTCATGTGTGTTGTATTGTGGGCAGTGAAGCAGAGGAGTGGTGTTGAGCATTTGCCAACATAAGCAATGTTCCCACGACTGAGGGCACATTGGTGTCAGAAGTGGGATAGCACCCACAGCAGCTTGGAGAGAAACAGCACTTCAGCGAACTCAAAGGCGAACAGCAGAGTAGACCCAGCCTGACCAAAGATGGTGGACACAGTAGCGTGGTTAGGACCAGTAGCAAAGACAGTGGAAGAGGCAGTGCAGCGAGGCTTGACAGTGGAGCCCATCCAGTGGATGCCTGGAAGGTGCCCAGCAGCGAGGGGAAATCTGCTCGAACTCTGTGAGGTCACCAGGATGATGCCTACCATGGAGTGAAGATGTGTGGCTAAAGATGACCTGCCTGATATCCCGCTATGCTCAGTAGCGGCAGTTCTGCCTTGTTGCTTGTTTAATAAAAGAGCATTTGCCAGCCTGTGCAATGTTTTCCACATCTTACTCTACACCAATACTACAATACAGGGTCAAAAACCACATAAGCAGATTGGCTAAGATGATTTGGGGCAAGTGTGATGATTCGGGCAAGATGCTAATGAGTAGCATATATAGGAAAGGTGAATACTTTGCGTCCCCAATCTTAAAACTAGTGCAGCCGTTATTCTACTTGTATTGAAAGCCATTAGATCACCCTGTGCCCATGTAGTTGTGAACATGGTAAACGCTATTATTAAGCATGTTGCGTGTTGGTGACTTTGGGTTTTTGGGACACGGTGAAATTATATTCATTTAGATTTCATATCAAAATTAGGATAATTTAGTGCATTTAAAATCATTCTTAATACAAAAATCATTTTTAATTAAATAGAAATTTTTTTTTACAGATTTTTTATCAATTGTACAATTGGCAAAATTGATGTGGATGTGCATGGTAAATTAATATATACATATATATTTAAACCTGGAATTGTGAAAACATGAACTTGTTTTTATAATGTAAAAATTTTATTGTAAAAAAAATATGAATGGTTTTAACAGGTATACTTCCATTTGGTATGCCTATTGAAGGGGATGTATTCCGTCCTGTTTTAACCCAGATACATTAACCTCATCTCATCAGTCTCTTATGAAAATGCTCAAAACAAACTATTATCAAGAGAAAGAAGTGAATAAAAATGAACTAGCGTTTTTGAGAATAGTGCTTTTTGTAAGGGAAAGGAATATCCTGGGCAGTGCTGTCGATGCTGCAGGCCGATGGGCTAATGGTTTAAAAGCGGCAATCCAAACTGGAAGTTAAATAAACTGCTGCACAAGTATGCCCTGTTTAAATATTTAGTTTGGAGAGGGCTGCTTTAGCCAGAGAGCGCTCCCCTCACACAGAGCTCGGACTGAGATAGGACTGACCAGCAGTGTGTGTGTGTGTGTGTGTGTGTGTGTGTGTGGCCATGTCTTCAGCTCCTCGTGGGGACCAAATGTCTTCAAGATGATGGAAAACATGAATATTTACAAACTGTGGGGGACATTTGGCTGGTGGGTAAAAACGCTTTGTGATAGCACCAAGCTAGCAGTGATTCACATGACCATTTTTTAGCTGTTCTAGATATTGGAACCTTGTATATAAGGGTATATCAGTATATTCATGTATTTACATTTTGCCTTGTAGCAGCTTTACAGGGACTCCAACCGTAAAGAGCTGAGAATAGAGCTTCTGCCACTGATTTCCATTTCTAACACACTGGCAGCTCACAGTTAGCGATGTATCTAGGAATTCCCGAAACCCTATAGTGGTTGTTCCAACCAAATTGGTTCCACCCCCTGGAAATCAAAACGTGATTTGCTGATTCACTTTCAGCTGCCAGTTATGTAGGTAATTAAAGTGTTGAGCTTCGTTTAGCTGATTAAGCGAAGATGGCGCTGTAGAGCAGGGGCTCTCAACCGTTTCTGCCCATTGGCCAGCCTGATATTAACTACAAAGCATAACGACCCACCAGAAAACTACAATCTGCTTTAATAAATATAATTTCCCCAAGAAATTTGGTTAAAGAAAAATTATGATATCCAAATTCAAACAAGGGAGCTGTGAAAGCGCTCCCAAGAAACCTCTCCATCTGTGGCTAGCCAGCGGCTAGATGTTTGATTAGCCTGCTACTGTTAAGTGTTTATTTGTGCATGTGTATATTAATATACATATATATATATATATATATATATATATATATATATATATATATATATATATA
>CM067494.1:25999305-26020154 GCA_034552555.1 Semaprochilodus insignis
AGACAAGAAGAG
Source organism: Semaprochilodus insignis (assembly GCA_034552555.1). Classification (NCBI taxonomy): domain Eukaryota; kingdom Metazoa; phylum Chordata; class Actinopteri; order Characiformes; family Prochilodontidae; genus Semaprochilodus; species Semaprochilodus insignis. Next base: position 25,999,318 of record CM067494.1, read on the forward strand.
AAGAGAAGAGAAGAGAAGAGAAGAGAAGAGAAGAGAAGAGAAGAGAAGATTGAGTGAAAAGAGAGAAAGAAGATTGAGAGGAGAGGGAGAGAGAGGGATAGAAAGACGAGGAGAGAGAGGCTGAGACAAAGAGAGGTAGAGATAAAAGTCAGAGAGGGAAGAAAGAGATCTCTAGTGAGAGAGAAGAGAAGAGAAGAGAAGAGAAGAGAAGAGAAGAGAAGAGAAGAGAAGAGAAGATTGAGTAAAAAGAGAGAAAAAAGAGATTGAGAGGAGAGGGAGAGAGAGAGGGATAGAAAGACGAGGAGAGAGAGACTGAGTGAAAGAGAGATAGAGATAATAGGTAGAGATAAGAGGGAAGAAAGAGATAAATGAGAGAGGAGTGAGAAAGAGATCTCTAGTGAGAGAGAAGAGAAGAGACAGTGATGAGAGAGAGACTGAGAGAAAAAGAGAGAGATAAAAGAAAGAAAGTGTGAGAGAGAAAGGAAAGATATATAGTGGAAGAGAGGAAAGAGAGGACAAAAGACAAGTAGATGAGAGAGAAAAGAGAAGAAAGAGGAAAGAAAGAGGCAGAGCAAGAGAGAGAGAGAGAGAGAGAGAGAGAGGCTGAGCTGAGATACTTAATTATAGCCTCATTCATCACCACCAGCTCTGCTTGGTGATCCTCCCACCATCTCCCTCTCTTTCCTTATCCTCCTGTCTTTCTCCCTCATTTCTTTTATCACTCTCTCTATTTCTCCAGAATGCTACTATAGCAGCAAGCTAACAATGTTTTGCTTTAACTTTCCCACTTTAAGTTTTAGACTACACGCCTACAGCTCTAGCGTTTGAGAAATGTGTCTAACATACACGGTCGAGTCACATTAGTATGACCACTTCTTACTTTTAATGGTGGTGGCAGCTCGTAGCTTATGTAGGAACTCACGTCTTCATGGCATTCTCTGGGCCCACTCATCCATGTGGAAGGCACTCTAAACCGATTTGGGTATGAATCCATCACATACACCCATACAAGCTGATTGTCATCCCTGGGGTGGATGGGATCCTCCAGCAAGACAATGCCACATGTCACACGGATAGAAATGTCCAACATTGGTAGGAAGAGTATGACCAAGACCTCCAAGTACTACCCAGGCCACCTAATTCCCCAGACTTGAACCCAATTGAGCATATGTGGGACCACCTTGATCGCTGTGTTTGCTCTATGGATTCTCCCCAACGCCCCACAGCTGTGGGATGCACTGCAGTCAGCATGGCTCCAGATACCGGTGACAACCTACCAGGATCTTACTGTATCACTCCCAGCCCGTCTATCTGCTGTCTGTGCTGCACACGGTGGTTACTCTGGATGTGATAATCCATCCCATGCAGCTTGCATATTCTCACACAGTTCCTGCAGATTGTGTGGTAGGGGTGGAGGTGGAGTGACACCAGGCCTTCTGGATGTGTGACGCGTGAAACTGTTCATCTTGGTGCTGACCACGGTGCCTCCACACATGGATTCGTTGGTCATCTCCACCAAGAGAAAAGCAGGACTCGTCACTGAAGATGACCCGCTGCCGTTCTGAGTCACTCCACGACAGTCTGGCACGATACCATTGCCGTCTTTGGCGATGTTGATGTGGTGTTAAGGACAGTCATCATAACGGTCTGTGTGCATGTAGTCCTGCGTCATGCAGCCGTCTGTCAATGGTGTTGGCACTAACGGGATGACTCATGGAGGGCATCACTGCTCGCTGAATGTCCTCAATCATGGCTGTTGAGTCAGTCAGGTACAGCAATAAGGCCCACCCTTGCTTACGTCCCATGAAGGGGTGAGTGTGAAACTTGACTCCTTTGCATGTCTCATGATGTCAAACCTACCCACCAAGTTTCACTCCTGTTGGTTGATTCCTTCTGGGTGCGACTGATTCTGCAAGCCCAATATTCTCACTATATTGGCAGATCCTTTGGCCTGTGTTAAGTAAATGTCTTCAAGCTAATTATCTGCCAATATAGTAAGAAAATTTGGTATACTAAATGGTAGTTTAGCTTCCAGTACAAATTAAAGAAGCACATGTCAGACATAAACACAACACGGCTGATTGACTGCATTTGGAGTGAACTGAATCAGATTCTTGGCCCACCTCCTGCTCAAGGCAGTAATGTATACAGTACATTCAGGTAAAGGCACATCTTAAGGGAGCGCATATAGAGAGACAGCACAGATCAGGCAGGATGATTATTTAAAAAGACGGAAGAAGCCGAGCTGTGTCAGGGGTCTCTCTTCATGACGTCTCTCAAGACTTGGAATGTTATTTCTAGGTCAGTTAGAATTTTCGGCGTATGCGCCGGCCAAAAGCAGCACAGATGCAGCAAGAGATTGATCGCAGATCAGTGGCCTTGACAGGCAAATTGAAAACGTCTCACAATTCCTCTCACAACACGCACACAAATGCACGCAGTCTCTTGCCGTCCGCAGCAGATATCAGACATGCCTTTGGGACTGGCTCACTGTAACTTGACACATGACACGCTAGCATTAGCGCACGACCCACAGCCACAAGCGGTCGCCTCCAGTCGTCGCGCCGGTGCACGAGAGATGATCTACGATGGCCATCGACCTCGGCCATCAACAGTCACACGCTGCGCTACACCCGCTGATTAGGCTCACGGTGTCTGCCAAGGCTTATGGGCGTTTACGTTCTCACAAAGAGGGCCACGCTAACCTCAGAAAGTTTCCATAAGGCACTTACCAAGCTAAGGCAACATACATAAACCTTGGGGCGAGAGTGTGCGCGAGTGTGTTTGTGTGCGTCTTCCAGCTTTCCCAGCCCCGGCTCAAACATCAAGGGCCAGAAGATGAATGAGATACGACTATAAAAGTCAATTAGCATGGCTAACGCTAGGCTAAAACATGACACCTTTTAATTAACCCAATTAATTCACCTTTTAATTTACTCTAAACTCTGCCCACCCAAGGGTATAGATTTGGGAGTGAGTTCTGAAGACCAGCCTCACCATAAATACTGGAAACTATAGGCTAACACATTCGGCACTCGACTGCTTTTAGTCTCAAGCTGATGTTGTCTGAAAGTGAAGCTGAACTTGTTGTTTTTATGATGGATATTTGGGAACCATAGCTAACTCACCACTGAGGCAGCAAAATCTAACTTGATATAGCAACAGCTAACATTTAATTAGCATCTTGGCCTAGCATTTGAGCCCTTAACCTTATTTGGTCTGATAGAATTATATCCTTTTTGTGTTTTAGTCCATTAGTGTTCTCCCACTACAAGACCCAGCACGTACTCTGCACATACATCATACGATAATTCTGAACCTCCCTCATAGACAAGCTGACTGCTTGCATAGTCATGATATACAGCTTCCTAGCAGTAGCGTAGCAGCGTCTGGCTTTCTTCAGGATTAGCCAGCTAGGAAAAATCAGAACATAGATCATTTACGTATATCGGTCGTAAATAAGCCTCATTATGTCACAATTTTACCTTGAAACAACAGCTTCAGAATCACTTTGATTGTACTCTGGCTTAAAACTGGGATAACGGCATTCCTGTTGTTGCCACTCCGGGTCCGGAATGCTTGCTATAGTACTATGTAGCTTTGCAGGGGTGTGCACATAACTCTTTACAACACAACCTCACACAACAGCAAGTATGGGCCTTCAGGTGTTCAGCCAGCTACAAGCTAGAAGAAGCTAGCTCGGTATTGCTTTCATGGACATCATGGCAGAGGCTGTGGACGAGGCGCAGCATGTAGTCCTGTGTTGTGCAGCCGCCTGCCAATGGTGCTGGCACTAACAGGATGACTCATGGAGGGCATCACTGCTCGCTGACTGTGGATGTTGGGTCAGTCAGGTACAGCGATAAGGCCCATCAACATGGCTCTTTCTCTTCTGATGTTGTCTTTGGCGGTGTTTGGCGAATTCCGACTCCCCGGCACAATCCGACTTGTACACACGTGTCACGCAGGCATACGGATGCTACAGATTGCACTCATGAGTTCGGTTATTTACTCATAGAAACAACCAAAATCTTGAGTCTAATCCGTAGCACTCGTATGCCTACATGGCATGCTGGTACACAAAGGGGAGTTGGATGGTGTTCCCTGCACCTCCTCCTCAATGTAGGCTGGAAGTTAGGCAGCCAGCCTCGTGATCGGAAGGTTGCCAGTTCGATTCCCTATACCAAAGGACATGACTGGAGTGCCCTCGAGCATCTAACTCCTACCCGCTCCCAGGTGTCATGGATAGGGCTGCCCACCACTCTGGGCATGTGAGCTCACTGCCCCCTAGTGTGTGGGAGTTTTACTGCACGAAAGGGTTGAATGAAAACGGATCTAATTCAAACGCATGTGTACAGCTGTCCATGAGGGGGCGCAATTTGTATAGCAGTTTTTGCATTATGCCGTTTTATTTATTGCTGCAATAAACAGACAATGGAAAGCAATAAAATGAATTATGACTGTTTTCTAGTCCACGAAAAGTGTTATATAATAGACTTGAGGGAATAAAAAACAAACCTCTCAAACAAATCACTTCTCTCCTGTGTGCAGCACACTCTCTCCCTCACTCTGACATTTCCTCCCTCTCTATCTCTCTGTCTACTGCACTCTTGGACAATGGAAAGAAGCACTTATGTTTGACAGGCAGCTCCTCAGAATGCCAGCTCCCAGGGCGAAGGTGTCATGACGCTCTTTCTGCAGAGTGTGTGCATGCGGGTGAGTGAGTGACAGGTTGGTTTGTACTGCTCTCCTCTTGCTCCTGTGCTGGTCTCATAGGGAGTAGCATGGGACAGACACAGGCTGTCAAAGCATGCGGCTATATGATACCTTTGGCATCTACTGCTATGAAAGTCGATTCGCTTCCGGCAGAGGATAAATAAAGCCTCTTTTCCAGGGGTGTTTATCTTCTTACAGCACCGTAAAGCAACCGAGGCCCCTGCATGGAGCCATTTTCAACAGTTTCATTAGATTCATTATTATTCATTATTTATTGATGTATTTATTTATTAATTCAGAATAATTTACACTTTTACAGCCTATTTTTGGTTCTGTGCCTGGACAGGTCATGTAAATGACCCCTGTTCTGTTTGGCTACCCCGTATTGGGCCCCATTCTAAGACAAACAGACCAGGCAACTAGGTAGGGAATGATATCCTCCAGGATTTCGGAAAAAAACACTTAAGCCATGATACACGCAATGATGTGTTTGCTTCCCGACAGCCAGAAACGGCAACGTTTAATTGCTTCCCCACATCATCTGCTCCGATAGCTCTGCAACAGTGTCCGCAGTAACAGCACTCCACATTGGAAAACATGGATGGCCGGGGCTAAACTGCCACGGACTGAATGAGCACATGTGTTCATGGTTGTGACATCACAACGATGATGACCTTAAAACAGTGCTGAAAGCAACAAAAACAACCCTCTGTGTAAATAAGGTTGGCTCTTATACTGTTTAGATAGATATGCTAGTTAGCTTGGAGCTAATGCTAGTAGCCAACATTATCTATACTAGCTATTCGCTTTCCATCTGGACGTCAACACACAATAGATTGAAGCTGTTCCTCACTATGAAACTCTCAGTTTAAGATGATCTGGAGCTTTAACCAGCAAATACTGATACAGTTACACAGCATGGCTGCTAATTACAGGCTGCTGTTGGGGTTGTGATGCTAAGGTGGGTGGAGCTGCTCCTCTCTTCAGCGAAGCTGCTCTATATTGTCCAAGAGTTTGGAAAACTGTCCGAAGTGAAACGTGCAGGGCAAACAAATAACTTGAAAACAAAGTTATCCAGGATTTTCCTATTCGGTGAAGTTCCATTCCACCCTAAATGGTGCCGCAGTTATATTCTGGTGCCTGTACAAGCTGTAGCATTTAAGGTGGAACGGAAGCAACTTCAGCCTGGTTTACAGATGGGCATTAACTATGGCCAGTGACAGTTTGGTTCCTTGGAAAGGGTGTGAAAACTGACAACATTCCCTTCATAGCCTGGAATGATGGATTTCTCTCCCGTTTACATTGCGGTCGCTCCACTGTCGCTGTTTTGTGAGCTGGTGTATGTAGATTTTGGGGTATTGGAATTGGCCCGTTTTGCCGTCCTATTTTGTTAATGCAGGATTTGAAGGAGGAACAACAGGGTTTAAGGTTCACGGTATGTCAGTTCTATGTACTGAACTCTCCTTATTCCACCACACCAATGTAAACACAGTAAACACAGAACTGAACAATGTAAACAGTTCCACTCTATGGTACCTTTAACCCAGCCGTCGTCTACCTCGCTCTGGGTAAGAGTGTCTGCCGAATGCCATAAATGTAAATGTATAGTCAGAGAAACATTCCGGTGTGTGACCGGAGCTGTCAGTGACCCGCATGCTGAGCATCGTTTGCCTGTGACGCAACCAGCAACAAATAGAAACAGTAGCGTGTGCAAGCAGGTGGGTGGCAGACAGCAGGGTGGTAGACATGGTTTGGTCCACATGCCAAATACGGAAGGACATCAACGACCACGTTCCCAGCTTACTGAGTGTATGAAGACAGACTGAAGGCTTGTGCTTCATGTTTTTCTCTCTCTCTCTGCTCTTTACTTGTGTTACTTTCCTAAATCTAGAGCTTTGCAATTCCAGAATTCCAGAGTCAACTCGGATTTCGAATCCAAATGATGGAAATTGATGGAGTCCATTCCAAGTCTAAACTCCAATTCCAGTTGAAGTTTTGGAGTCACATTTTGGACTCAAGAGTTTTGAAGTCAACTCTGATTCTGATTCCCATTGATGGGAACTGATGGAGTCCATTCCAAGTCTAAATTCCACAGGAAAGTCCCAGATATCAGGAAACAATAAAAGAGCTATATTAATTATACTGTATTTGACCTCAGCATGGAGAGCTGACACTAGCTACATTCACTCGGCTAACAGTGGGATGACCATTAAAAGAGGACACTAAGGGCATGAGGGCACCGTGGGGTAGCACTCCGAGGGCTCCTACAGGTGGGTAGATGTTTGGCACTATGCAATGTTGTTTGTTTGTAAGCTGTTTTTACATTTCATGTCACTTTCCATTTGGTCCAAGGTCAAGCTCTGGACTGTATCTGGACAGTGACAGCAGAACTTCTTACACTCCGTGTGCAACTTCAACATCAGTGCCCAGATAGCATGCGGATGTGGGCCACTTCTGGCAAACACATGGCATAGCCGGCCTGCTGTTGCTGCTGGCAATCTGCATGTGAGCCAAACGTGGCCTGGTTTAAAACATGCTTATTCGGTCCACGTGTTTTAAGACAGACCTTGGACACTTCTGGACCTTGGTTCAGAAACATCTGCCTCAGCACCAGGAACGCTTTTCCAAAGTGTGTTTGATATAAAATATGTCATACTTTAAATGTTTCCACTTTAAATGTTATACATAATCAGTGAAAGAACTTGTGGCAGCCTATGTGTATTTAGACTGTAATTAAGCTGTAATTCAGCTGAATAACTAAGAAAAAAACTTAAGTTGCAGTTACTGCAACTACAATGCGAAAAATGAATGCATTTAAAGTATATTTTAATATCATTACACACACACTAAAACACATTCAACAAACAAAATGTGTAGTTAAGTTTACTTTTATTAAATATAATGAAATACAGACATACATAACACTTATAGCGTATAAGCTCACCAGACAAAAACATGAGTCACCTGTGCCTGAAATGTACCCAACAGTGTGTAATACCTCCACCTGAATATCAGCTGCAATTGGGTTTGCCATGGACTGGACAAGTTTCTGGATCTAGGCTGCATCAATGTTCAGCCACTTTTGCGTCAAATAATTCCACAGTTGGGCCAGATTTGGTGGATGCCTTCCCTGGCACAATTCCGAGCGGAATTCCCTGTAGACTGGGATTTTAGCCACTGCTGGTAGACCCGTATGACCATACGCTTCCATACACCTGCAGATTCAGCTACTTCCTTCACACTATGGTCTTTGGCACACCCAAATGCAGTCACTCCTTTTAGCCAATCATTAACATCTGCTTTGGAGCCATTTTCCACACATGGAACGAGACATTCACTGCACTGTTACATGAACTCAATCTATGGATCCCGTCACTCACACCCTGCAGGGATTTATAGCCCCATCATCCTCGTGCAGTGCCATCTGCAGGAGCCTGAACTTACTACCACCTTAAACACACAAGGTGACTCATTTTTGGCCGGGTGAGGTCAAATACTTTTACTATTCCATGTGCTTTTTTGTTCTTTGGCAATGAAGTTAACTGAAGCAAATGTGATAAGACAAATTCACCACCTATTTTAAATATATACGCTGCATTTTACCAATACGCATAACCGATTGCTAGCTAATTTGAGTCATATCGCAGCTTAAATGTACTGAAGTGTACTTTGCAAGTCATAGCTTAGAATATACTTCAAAATAATACACTTAAGTCAATGACAATGAAATATACCTTTGATTAACTATGCTGTAGTATGTTTTAAATGTGTTACAAGTACGTGTTCAAATGTGTTACTTTAAAAATATGATTTTTGAAAAATACAGAAACATTTTAGATGTTTTTAAAAAAATTTAAAATGAATTTTCATAAAATACTTGCAATAAAAAGAGAACTTTTAGTATTTAAAAAACTAAGTATACTACTGATGAACTAATGCTTCTTTTATACACTTACAGTTGGTTAAAATTCAAATTTGGCAGAAAATGACTTGTGCGTGACTTAAAATTTTGTGTTCAGTGAACACTGAATAGTAAGCTGACATTCCAGCACCTGGGTATGGATGAAGTCGTCGTCGTAATTGCATGGTGGCATGTGGGTCAGATGAGAATAGTAAGCAGGGAAGGTGTTTTAAACCGGAGGTGCTGAAATTTTAAGAAGTATGTACACTGTAAAAAACTATTTAAGCAATAAGCAAAGTCTTAAAAACTTCCTTTTTTCAGTTACCTTAACTTATCAAATTAAGTTTTGTGTTTTCCACTTGATTTTATTTTTTTAATTGTGAAAATTTTCGAGTTTTTGAATGACTTTAAATGAGGTGGAAATTTGAAGAAGTTACATGAACTTGACATGGTGAGCAATGCACGTTCAAAGCACATATGACTTATTAACATGAGTTTTTGAAACTTGTCTCAATTATAGGCTTTAGTTCACTTATATAAGTTAAAGGAAGTATTGACAGATGGTTACTTCCCATTGGCTCCTTCTGATTGGCTTAACTGAAATAAATAAAAGTTGAAGCTATGAATTGAGACAAGTGACAGAAACGCATGTTAATATGTCAATTGTTGAAACTTAGCACTATATATCTAGAATCTAACTTTAGTGTTGAGACTGAACATTACCATTGGAGTGAATCATCAGTGTTGAAACAGAACATTTTCATTTAGAACTGAACATTAACATTACAATGGAACATTTTTGTTGAAACTGAACATTAAAACTAAACATTAGCGATGGAACTGGACAGCTTTGGATTCACTTGCATACACTTGTATACAATGAACATTTGAGTTGGGACTGACTGACTGACTGACTGATTAGAATAGAACATTAGCACGTAACACCTTATCATAGTCGTCTCTGAGTAAAAAAAAGTTTTGGAATTTACATGATTGAATTGTGCACATTGATTGTGTAAACATGAACTATGTTACACTATCTTCAGTTAAATTACTTAAATTCAGTTAAATCAAGTTCTTACACAGAGTGTATTTAATTCATGTTAACCTACTGTACACATTTCAATCATGTCAGTTTAAGCATTAGAACCGAGTATTACCATAGAACTGAATATTAGCATTGGAACTGAATATGGGTGTTTGAACTTGATATTAATGTTAGGACAGAATATAAGCATGGAACTCAACATTAGCGGTGGAATTGAACATTAACAGTAGATTGGAACTTGAGAGTTAAAACTGAACATTAGGGTTAGATCTGAACATTAGCACTGAAACTGAACATACATGTTGGAACTGACAGTTAGCATTGATACTGAATATTTGATATAGTCAAATCAACTTGCAGAAAGGAATTCAAAGCCAAACTAGATATAGAGTAAATAGTAATTCCAACTTAATACAACTTAAAACTTTAAAGCAGTTTTTGAACGTACGTTTTTGATGGAATTTTATACAGTGTTTGTGCGGTACACGGGGACTTCTTGCAAAATGATAAGCCTTTTTCATATTTGAATTTTTATGATCATTTACATTAAACAAAGCGTATGATGATGTGCCATAATGTGGAAAGAGATGACAATATACCCAAATAACTGCCACGGTAAACTGCTGATACGCACAGATGCACACCCTAATTTCTCTGCTGTCTCCTTCCGTCTGTCCAATCCAATTGTTGATCTGTGGCATGGTAATATGTGTCACTCCCACAGCCACACACCCGAACACAGTTCAGATATTTAGCAGTTGCGGTTAACCAACCCTGAAATCAGAACCCCTGCTTCCTGCATCCCTGGTAGCAAGTGTGGGCCATAATTGGGCTATCGCTCCTTTGTTATCCGGGTGTGTGGAATCAAGTCCAAAACTTCGGACTGTACTCTTGATTCCCAAATGCCCGGAATGAAGGAATCGATTATTTTTAGGGTCGACTCCCATCATTTTTTCCTCCTGCTCCACACCACCTCCACCTCCTCTCTGCTTTCACCTTGAAATCTCTACTTCCTCTTCCTCACTCATTATATCTCGTTTTATTCCTCCTCCCTGTCTGTCCCTCTCTCTCTCTCTCCTCTGACCTTGGTCTGTCGGCTCCTCTTATAGAAGTTGAATACACTCAGGAGACACGCTCGCTCGCACACGTGAAGGGAATGTGTGTGTGTATTTGTGTGCGTGTCGGCGGCCGGGTGGTTAAATCCGTCTGGCCCACGGGCTGAACCACCGTCAGTTGCTGCTCACTCAAGGACGTCAGAGACAAAGCCAACAGAACCTGGAGCAGGAATGACCTACTGAGCCAGGGAGGCAGTGCTGATAAACTGCCCCAGCAGTGCAGTGGACAGAAATATACCACACCCATCACGTCCCAGAACAATCGGCTTGGACGCTGCACACCCCACTGCCCGCCAAGAGTTTAGATCCAACGCTAATCTAATACACCTGCACTCAGAACACGCAGGACCTCCAGCACGCCATGATCAGCTGGAACAGATGGGTTTCATTAGCATTGGAACTGAGTATTACCATAGAACCTGAGTATTAGCACTGGAACCAGACATGGGCGTTAGAGCTGACCATCAGAGCTGGAACTGAATATTAGCGTTGGAACTGGACATGGGTGTTAGAGCTGACCCTCAGAGCTGGAACTGAATATTAGCAATGGAACTGGACATGGGCGTTAGAGCTGACCATCAGAGCTGGAACTGAATATTAGCATTGGAACTGGACATGGGCGTTAGAGCTGACCATCAGAGCTGGAACTGAATATTAGCAATGGAACCGGACATGGGCGTTAGAGCTGACCATCAGAGCTGGAACTGAATATTAGCATTGGAACTGGACATTAGTGTTAGAACAGAATATAAGCATGGAACTCAACATTAGCAGTGAAACTGAACATTAACAGTAGATTGGCACTTTAGAGTTAAAACTGAACATTAGGGTTGAAACGGAGCATTAGTGTTGAAACGGAGCATTAGTGTTGAAATGGAGCATTAGTGTTGGAACTGAACATTAGATTTGGAACTGAACATGGGCGTTAAAATGGAACACTAAAGTTGCTACTTAACATTAGCACTGAAACTGAACATTAAAGTTAAATCTGAACCTTAGCATTGAAACTAAACATTAGTATTGGAACTGGCCATTGTCACTGGAACCAAACATTAGTGTTGGAACAGAATATAAGCATGGAACTCGACATTTGCAGTGGAACTGAACATTAGCAGTAGATTGGCACTTTAGAGTTAAAACTGAACATTAGGGTTGCAACTGAACATAGGGGTTAGAATGGAACAGTAAAGTTGCAACAGAACATTAGCATTGAAACTGAACATTAGTGTTGGAACTTCACATTAGCACCGAAACAGAACTTTAGAGTTAAAACTGAACATTAGCGTTGAATTAGCATTGGAACTGAACTTTAGCACTTGAACTGAACACCAGCATTAGAACCTAACTTTAATGTTGAGACAGAACATTAGCAATGAAGTGAATCATCAGCACTGAAGCAGAACATTTTCATTGAAACTGAAGATAAACATTAAACATTGAACACCAGAGTTAAAACTGAACATTAGTGTTGAAATTGAACATTGAAACTAAACATTAGAGATGGAACTGGACAGCTTTGGATTCACTTGCATACACTTGTATACAAAGAATATTTGAGTTGGGACTGACAGTTTCTCTGAGTAAAGAAAGTATTTGGAATTTACATGATTAAACTGTGAACCTTGATTGCGTAAACTTGAACTATATTACGCTACCTTAAATTAAATTACCTCAATTCAGTTAAATCATGTTTTTACACATAGTGCATTTCATTCATGTCGAGCCACTGTACACAGTGGAATCATGTTAATTTAAGCATTAGAATTGAGCATTAACATAGAACTGAATATTAGCATTGGAACTTAATATTAGCATCGGAACTAAATATGGGTGTTAGAACCAAACATTAGTGTTAGGACAGAATACAAGCGCAGAACTCAAGATTAGCAGTGGAACTGAATATTAACAGTAGATTGGAAATTTAGAGTTGAAACTGAACATTGGTTGGAACAAACCATGGACATTAAATTGGAACAGTAAAGTTGCAACTTAACATTAGCATTGAAACTGAACATAAGAATGAAATCTGAACATTTGCATTGGAACTGAACATTAGTGTTAGAACAGAATATAAGCATGGAACTCAACAGTTTTTACTTAGAACTTATCATAGCCGTCTCTAAGTAAAAAAAAAAGTATTTGGAATTGACATGGTTGAATTGTGCATGGGCTGTTACACTAACTTAAACTAAATTACTTAAATTAAGTTAAATCAAATTATTGCACATTGTATATTTCATTCATGTTGACCCACTTGTGCACATTGGACTCATGTCAATTTCATGCAACTTTTTTTTTTCTATCTTTTCATGTAATTATTTATTAGTTTATTAGACTAATTTGGTGGAAAACACCAAAATATATATCAATTTTTAAATGAAACTCATAATGAGACATAATGAGCATTGTCACAGTACACAGTATAACACTGTATCTTTCCTGTTGTGCTACATCCTGGTACAAGCGGTTGTGTTAAAAATAAAGACAGGGGATAGGCATGTGGCACAGCTGACAGATCCTTAGATTTGTGTGCTGTCAGTCGGCCTAAAAGACAACAGCTGAGATTGCAGGAGCTGCTGCACACTCCTTTTGTCCTTTCTTTTTTTCTATTCTCTCTCTCTCTCTCTCTCTCTCTCTCTCTCTCTTTGCTGTCAGTCACAATCTAAGAGTTGCAAATCCTGTGATGAGAAAAATCAGGCAGGTTAGCAAAGGGTGAAATAAAGTTTAAGCCCCATTTGCCTTTCTCTAACAGGCGCATAAAAACAGGCAGAAAGTCAACTTGAAATTTGGTCTAAACCTGAATACAGGTACTTCCCCTCTGAGACCGACCCGACTTGAACCAATTCATCAAGTTTTCAGTCTAAATCCAGCCCAAGACAGTCAAAATTCTGTTAACCTGACCAGAACCATATCTTCAAGTTTTGTCCTAACTGAGCAGAACCCTACAAAATTTACTTTAAACCCATCCGGCCCAAACCACATGATTAACCCACCCAAGGCTCGATAATAATTTGTTTGAACCCAACATGACTTACCCCAACATTTTGTTCAAACCTGACCCGAACCATTCCTTCATGTTTTGAGTTTAATCTGACCTGAATCCAACAAATTGTACAGTTAACCAGACACAACTCAAAGCATAGTATTAAGTTTTGAGCACAAACTCGATCTGAGGCTGAAAAAAAATGGTCTGATCCTGACCTAAACCACATCATCATCTTTTGAATTTGAACTGAACCGAGCCCAACAAAATTTAGTTTGAACCTGACCTGGCCCAAACCACATCATCAAGTTTTGTTGCTGAACCCGACCCAAGCTCAGCCACATTTCATTCAAACCCAACCTGACTTGACCCACAAATTTTTAATTGGCCTAAACCTGACAAAATGTTGTCTAACCTAACCCGACCCAAAGCATATCTTCAGCTTTTGAGTCCAAACCAAACTCAACACTGGCCCCCATAAAACTTTGTCCTAACCTGACCTGGCCCGACCACATCTTCAAACTTTAAGTCTGAAACGACCTGAGCCCAACAAAATTTAGTTTGAACCCCATCATCAGGTTTTCTAACCCCAGCCAGGCAATATTTTCTTGAACCCGACCCAACTCGGCCCACACCTTCAACATTTTGAGTCCAACTTGACTTGAGCCTGACCCGGCCCGAACAACTTAATCAACTTTGTAGAGTAAACCCTTCCTGACAGACATAATTTTGTTAAGTTAACCCGCCCAAACATTATTTAGAAACTTTGAGTCTAAACTGCCCCAAGCCTGATAAAATTTACTTTAAACCCAACTCAGCCAGTCCAACCTTTTGAGTCCAAACCTGATGTAAGTCTGACAAAGTTTCCTCAAAATTCTGACATAAATCACAATATCAACTTTGAGTCCAAAGTTGACCCAAAACCAACAAACTTTTTTTTCTCGAACCCGACCTGGCCCAAACCTCATCATCAAATTTCATAGTCCAAGCAGACCCGAGCTCAACAGAATGAACTAGACCCGATCCACAAGTTCATCATCAAGTGCATCAAGTGCAGAATAAAACCTATAACCGGTAAACAGTAGAAGGCAGGTTGTGAGAACCAGGACATGACACATTAACCCGACCCATGACTGACGTATCCTGTACAAAGGTGTCGGACCCTGATATGAGCAGTTATGTTCCATTAGTTTGGACAAACATTTCAGGCTATAAACAGAATGCACACTGACAGCGGATGCAGGGCAGCTGTAGTCAGCACAGACAAACCGTGCTTGGACCCCTAAAGCAACATCAGCAAAACCAGCCTGATAGGTCTGAAAGTATGAGAAATGTGCTGTGCTGTCGAAATGGGCTTTGATGACAGAAGCTGGAGGAGCAAAAGCCTGCTAGCCAGACCTGGAGTACGAGTCAGCAGCAAGAGCCAGTGAGTGGAAGTTACTTACCACTTCCTTCCCGCCGACTGAGCTAGATTTCTGAGCCTGGTTTTAAAAGACAGATTCCTCCATGGGATAACTGAGACGGATCCAGAGAACAGCTTTCACTCTCTCCCTAATGAAAACAACCTGTTCCCAGATCAGGAACAGGACGCGAAAGGGAGGGAGCGTGCGGTGGAGGAGCGCGCAGAGAGAACAGAGATGCAGAACAGGAAGAGTATCTCTGTCACTTCAGGAATGGTGGCAAGAGCTATAAAGAACAGGAGAGGAAGAGAGGGTGGGGGGGTGGTGGGGGGAGAAGCAGAATGAACTGGAGGGAATGGGAGACAGATAAAGAGAGACACAAGGACAGAAAGACCAAGGGGAGAGAGAGAGACAAAGAAAAACAGATAAGAAAGAGAAAAAAGAAAAAGAATAAGAGAGACAGAAAATAGGGGAGAGTGGCAAAGAAGGAGAACAAGAGGGAAACAGATAAAGAGAGAATGAGGGAGACAGAATGGAAGAGGGCGAGCAGGAAAGAGAGAGAGAGAGAGAATGAGTGGCATAAAGGAAGAAAGAGAGAGGGAGTGAAGGACAGAGAGAGGAGGATAAAGAAAAACAGAGCTACATAAAGATGTGAAGGCAGAATTGAGTTGGTCAGTATGTAGGTCAGTGTAGGCCAGTCTGCCTGCTCATGCTGAAATTGGCTGCCAGTGAGCCCCTGACCCCACCCGACTCTCAACCAACCAACTCTCAACCATACACTGTTCCCTGACTTCCTCCAGGACCATTCCCATTGATATCCCAATGGAAAAGCAGGTGGGACAGCGGACAGGACTGGTCAGTATGGCCAAAAATCACAATGCATTTGTTTCCATATTATTTCATATTCTTAATAAATACATTTCATAACAATAAACAACACTTTAACCACTTTAACCAGTTAGCTCTTCTGAACTTAGCCACTGACAGTTAGCTTTACGTATCAGTCAAATTATACAGGACCATCCAGCACTCACATTTGTGATTAACACAAGATGAACGCTAACACAAGTTATACATTAACACTGCTTAACTAATGCTAACAACTACATGCACTTAACATTAGTTAACCCTCGTTAATGTATTACTTCATGTTAACTAATGCATTACCTCATGCTAGTTATGGAACACAATGTAAAGTGTTAGCAGATAAATATTAATGCGCTTGTACACGTCAGTCTTTGTAGTGTTTCATGAGAGTTTGCTGAAATACCTCATGTCACAAGTGAGTTCTCCTCAGACTGACCAAACAGTCACGATGGGAGACATTCAGTGGGCAGTGATTTCCTCCATGAGTCATCCTGTTAGTGCCAGCACCATTGGCAGACATCTGCACCACACAGGACTACATGCACGCAGACTGTTACGATGACTGCCCTTAACACCACGTCAACGTCACCAAAGACTGCAATGGTGTCGTGCCAGACTGTCATGGAGTGACTCAGAATGGCAACAGGTCATCTTCAGTGACGAGTCCCCCTTTCGTCTTGGTGGAGACGACCAACGATTCTGTGTGTGGAGGCACCAAGATGAATGGTTTGTTGTCACGAAGGCCTGGTGTCACTCCACCTCCACCCCTACTGCACAATCTGCAGGAACTGCTGTGAGGATATTTCAGCTGCATGGGATGGATTATCACAGGACACCACTGGGAACGTCTTAGCATTAGCAAACACGGCAGCCAATATGGCGACGCCATACTGAGAGACACTACTTCTGTATATATCATTTATTGTTCCTGGTGACCTTCATCTTCCTTCCAAATAGCATTGCAATCTGACACTTCCTTCAGGGTGCAACTATTCTTTTGGTGATCAATGTATATACTACATACTCAAAAACTAGTTAATATTAGTATTAATGGACAATCGGGACACAGCCTATGTTTTCGTTATGTGTCTCCTCCGTTGCTAACACTTCACAGTCATTTCAGCATGATTTTTTTGCTGCATGTCATTCAGCAGCAGGAAACAGACTAGAAAACCCCATGTGTTCGCATTTAACATGCCCATGTTTAGACGACAGACAGCTAGCTCAGTAGAAACAATACTTACCGCAGATATTACAAGTGTTCATTTTCCGATTTAAAATAGCTCCAGACAGTGGACACTTAAACCAGGGCTCCTCTACAACAGGCGAGTAACCGGAGCGCAAAACACAAAACAAAGTTTGACATGTTTTGTCGAGTGCCTATGTGAAAATGAGTGCAAAGCATGTAATTTGACCGCAGGCCTTCAAAGCTTTGAATAGGCCTGCATGTCAAATGTGCTCGCTAAGTGGTCAATGTTTGTGGCTTACGAAGGGGCGAAGCTTCCGACTGCTAAACACGGAAAAATGCCATTGTATCAAACCGAATGTGAGTTTGGGATAACCTTGACAGACCAAACCCCCCTCCGAGAGAACCAAAGTTATGCTTTAAGATGAATTCATTTCCCTGTCACATAAATCCCAATCTGTCGTCCTGTCCTTCTTTCTCTCTCTCTCTTTCTGTCTCCTCAAATGACTAATGAAACCCAATCTGTACGTGCGTACGTCTAAGCGCCAGCAGGACCCGGGTCATTAATCACAGCTAGATGATTGTGCTTTCACTCTCTCTCTCTCTCTCTCTGCAACCACAGCTCCAGCTCGCGGTGCGACTTCTTTTAAGAGCCCTGTACCTACGCGCTGGACCTACTGTTCCACCGCCGCAGGAGTCCGGTCGCAACGCAATAATCACCAGGCCCCGTAATTTATTGCCTGAACAATCGTTCACCCTGAACTGCTCACAAACGCAGGAAACGTAGCCCTGTATTAGAAACACGGGCTCTCTCGAGCCCCATGCTGTTTAATACCCCATTCATTAATGCTAGCGCCGGCTACCTGGTGTTATCCGGATGGCCCGGCCCCAGAACGTTGCTCAACACTAAACACTACCAAACCTACAACAGCTGCCAACTGAAAGAACAATAGAGAAATATGTACCCGACAACACCAAGTGACAATAGCCTCTTTACGGCTGCGAGGATGTGGGAGATGTTTAGCGCTGTGCCGAGGCAACTGCAGTAAATATTCCAGAGCTGTCAACAAGAACTCATAGAAACTGATTATTGCTAGAACATGCTGATTCCAGGTCTAGGCCCACATGAGACTCATAAATGACAATAGTCTTAGTTGTCTAGGATATATAGGAAGAAGGCTGCAGTCAAAATTCCATAGCACTCACTGTGCTCGGCACAGTTGTGTGTGTGGGCTGGATACAAGAAGACTTGGCCAAAACACCAACAAGAACATTCAAGATGTGCTCTCAGGGGACGGGTGGGTCATATGACACGACATAGCCAATTACTATGAATTGTCCTTAATATTAATTGAGGAGGAAGCAGTTTGCACAATCAGACTTGAGAGATGCTAACGACTTCTTGCTAGCTTCCAGCTTTGTAGTTAGTAATATTAGCCTGTTTTCTAGTGTTCATCTTCTTTTTGAGGTTCTGCTGAAAGGTTCGGCTGACATGAACTCCATGCTGCTTTGTGCTGGTCTGGTGCTCTTTCGGCTGGTCACCCAGCATGATCATGCTGGTTGACCATCATACCATTTTCTTGGTGATTAGCATGTTAACTTCCATTGCTGCTGACTAGCATACAAGATCCAAAACACAACATACGGTGGTGTTGTTGAAGAAGAAGACTTGAGAAACGTAGTGCTTCAAGTGAATGCTTCTTTATTAGACATGGCAGCCGGAGAGAGGTGGCGGCCCAGCGCTGTTTAGACCAAGGCATACCAATCCCCATACGACTCATGGTAGAGCATGGTAGATAACATAGACCTCCAACAAGCCCACTGTCCGGCACACCATGACACAAACAGCCTTACTGCACATATGGTATGATATCTAGACGGTCCAAGTACTACAGCAGGATGCTACAACATGCTGGTTTTTGCTGGAGACCAGCTATGCATTAGACTAGCCTAGCTAGCGTTAGACTAAAGTGACCATTTCCCTGATCTTATCGGGTAGACACTAGTTCCAACTAGATTTACTTAATCATTAGGAAATATTAGCATGTTTGGCTAACAGTAATACTGCACAAAAACAAGCAGGGACCATTTTCAGGATGCCTTTTCCTGGATGATACTAGTTCCTACAAGCACTTTCATTCAATGTTAGGAATGTTATGTTTGGTTGACTCTTAACGTAGGGCTAACTGCGAATGAACACACAGGGGCCTGTTTTGCTAGTTATCTACTTAGCTTTCATTCATGCTCAAGGTGTTTGACTGAATGAAGACTAGCAGGGACCTACTGACCCTCCAGGGAGAAGCTGATTGAGTACCACTGCTGTTGCCGCCACCCCCAGTAGCATGAGGAATGAATACCGGAAGCTGCAAGAAGTTCTGCCACGAATGGGGAGGAGGACGAAGTGCAGTACCCCGAGGGAAAGGACGCAGACGAGAGAGGACTTGGGGAAGCATGGCATGGTAGTTTACATTATAGCTGTGGACATTCTGAAATCCCTGCTGTGGAGAGACCATGGAGGGGGTAATCGTGCTTCTGCGCACACCTGCATGCTCCAGGGACTTGGTGAGGTTACCAGGATGGCTCTCCTTGATTAGAAGGCAATGTAGCATTGTAGCAGACTGCTGGCTCTCGTGGTCATGGGAATGCAGGGGGCATTGCCATACAGAGCGGCCACAGGTGAAGGACGAAATGCAGTGTCTCCACTGCGGCACCCTCTTCACACCGAAACCATAATACATTATTATTAGTGTTTTCATTTCATGTTTTGATCATTCATCATTGGATCTTTGTTGGAGTGTTAGGTTGCTAAACACATTCCCTGTACCTGCTTCTGCTGGTCCAAAACTGAAAGTACCATATGTCCCGTAGCACGAAAGCACATGGGATGACGAGAAAGACTAGAACAAGAAAGATGAAGAAAGGGGGAATTCTCTTCAGTCAACCTACTGCTCCCACTCACTCGTCCCTTCCCGTGTCTGAGTTAATTGAAGTGATCAATCAATCCAGAGACTTCCTTGAGAGAGGGAGGAGGGGGGAGGGGAGCTCCACTGAGATAGGTAAAAGCTGCTTGACCCATCAGTGTAATGAATTTACTTTGTCTATGCAGAAGAATAATCTGTCACTCAGAGAAGAAGAAGAAGAAGAAAACCACTCCACTTTCACTTTTTCCCTCAAGGGGGAATGAGGGAGGACAAGGAGAAGGCGGTGGGGAGAGTGGGGGGAGAGAGAGAGAGAGAGAGAGAGAGAGAGAGGGGCTCCATATAAAACACATTAGAAAGACTATAATGAAATTGGAGACGCAAAGAGTGGCTAGGAAAAGTCATCAGCACAGGCCCTTTCTGACAGAGGAGAGGTTGTGTTAGCGTGGTTAGATGTCCATTTATCACAAGTAAGAGAGAGAGAGATAGAGAGAGAAGGAGAAAGAGAGAGAGAGAGAGAGGGATGGAGAGACTGGATGGCGTGATCCAGAAAGACTGTTAAAGTCATTTGGAGTTGGTCTCAGGCTGCAGAATGCACTCTGACATTTTATACACATAATAGAATCTCATGCTGATCAAAAGAGAGCCAATAAAAACCCTTCAGTCGTTTACAGACGCCACTCCTCACCCTCATCTACTCTCC
>CM067494.1:26065110-26093530 GCA_034552555.1 Semaprochilodus insignis
CTTTATTTTGTGATCTATGGTTAATTAGTATAATAAACCATCAATGATACTTTCAAAAAATCTCTTTTATATCAGGCCTAGTGATTTTTAATTTCTCTCAGTTGTAATATTGGTCTTGGTTTATTTTCTACAATAAAAGTCTCGGTGCATTTAAAATCCGTTTGAGGAGGTTAAAAGCTAGCTGGATCTGGTACGCAGGACAATAATCTGGGTGGTCTCAGGGCTGACCAGCAGCAGCAAACAGTCCTTTAAGACAGCAGACCGATATATGCTTGCTATCGAGGTTTTTGGGGTTAAGTTTGCAGCTACTAACATCTTGTGCTAGTTTAACACTTATAGGGCTATAAGCGCTAATAATAAAGAAATAGTTATATTGTGAAAAAACAACCCTCACATTAAATACAAAAAACAGATCCCAAAATTTAGCCAACAAGTCAATTTATATTTATTTTATAAATTTCTAAGTAAACTTAAGTAAAGTTGAAGTATATTTTCCAAGCATACTTTATGTAGTATGCTAATACCAGTGTACTCTGTACTACTTTAATACATCTAGTGAGTAAATTAGCCACTTTGTAAGTTTCTGAAAGTATACTTTAAGATTACTTTAGATGTATAGATATTAAACTTTGAGTACACAACTGGTTTACATCTAAGTTTTATTTTTTACTGCAACTATACTAAAAATAAACATATCGGTCTTATTTATTTTAGTTACCGCACACCAAGCAGCTACAACTATTAGTTTACTAGTTATACACTTCTATCACACGTTTCTGTTCATGAAAGTACTTTTAAGTAAACTCTCAGTAAACTACAAGTTCAGCAGTTTTTAAACTTGAAGTATACTTCTAGGTTTTCTTTAAGTGAGCTTAATAATAAATATAATACATAATAATATATAACATACAATAATATATAATATGTATAGTTTACTGCTTATATATTATTTTTGTATGTAACTAGTTTCTATTTAGGTCCTATTGTTTTTTATTCTTAAAATATCCCTTTATCTGTACTTTGAGTAGATTTACCAGTGGACTGCATATATAAAAACAAGACATACTCAAGATTAAGAACATATTTGTAATCTTCATCAATAAAAAATTGAAACACATATTGAACTGGATGCCTTTATACACAAAGCAAGAAAATGAAGTTATACTTTTCTTAGTATATAAAAAGCCGCACAACTCAAGTATACTTATAGTATAAAGTATATTTTTTATTAAAAGTTTATCACTGATCGATACATGAAAAGTAAACTAAGCATACTTGCTTATTTTTGATTTATTTAAGAAGTGCGTTAATAGCACACTCCTGTTTTGTATGGGTTGACACGACAGCTAAAGATTATGCTAGCTAGCGCTACTGTCATACTAGCAGAAGTTTTATGCTATGGGTGATTCAATATGTGGTAACGCATCTTGGATCAGGGATAATGCAATTGGATCATAATGGTGAACACTCTAAATATCTATTCCATGAAAAACGTGAAGCAACCAGAGAAGGCTGGGTAAAGAAGCTAGCCCTTTGTAGCTACTACCATCTATATGAATGAAACAGGCAATTCATCCATACTGATGAAACTATAGTAATAGATATGAATACACAAATAAATCAATATCCACAAAAGACGACCAATCATAGTATTGGCACAGCTCTAAGCCACAGACTGAAAGCTTTCAAGGCTTCACAACCGAGTTAGTTCATTAGAGAGATGCTTAGAGACAAAGCACAGCTGATTTGCATCCCTCCAACCTGAATGGGGCATTTCTACCACATTCCTCCAGACGCTTCAGTCTTTAGCTCTCACTCTTCACACACTGGAGAGGCCAGGCCGTGCGGTGTGAGCCAGTAACGAGGTGCGGGGACAGAAAGCTGAGCAGGATATTTAGCAGCTGTGGCCACTCTAACATTTCAGGGGTCGCACCAATCCCCGTCTGACCTCTGACCCCTGAGTTCAGGGTCATAAAGAGAGTGCCTCGGTTTCCCACACACACTTCTCTGCATGCTAATCGCTAATCTGTCATATCCACCAACTGTGCCATTGAGCCCTGCGAGCAGATAGCATCAGTCTGTTTCCTCGAGAGCCTGAGTCTACATTCAGTTAGGCCTGAACTTTGAGCTGGTGATTCATTGTGATGCAAAGCATCATACTTTATAGCTTTATTTTATGAGACTATCATAACACAAGCCTAGAAATGCAACATTTAAATAACAGATAGCACGCTTGACCACCAGTTGTCTGATGTAGGCCCATCAGTTTATCTCCCTATTTCCTTCTTTGGAAAACTGGTGGAATGACTCAAAGTGGCTTCTATCACGTGTCGGCTAAAATAGCCTTTTAGCTACCTTCCTAGGGGGTTGGTAAGGTTTTGCTAGGCCATTGCTATGTTGTCTCAAAGAGGCGTTCAAATGTTGCGTGGTCATTGCAAATGCTATTTCGAGTGGTTGGGCGCCGATAGCTTCCACACCAAAGATCTCTGGAAGTGAAGGCCAGACAACCAATTTCCAGAGCTACTTCCAGGCTCAAAAGCAGTTTTCACACTTGACCAAACTTGCAGAGCAAGCGGTCCTGGTAGGTGCATTATATTATGACCTTTTGCACCAATTAAATGCTTCTTCACTCTACAGCTTTTTTCCAGACTCAGGACCACTTGCTCGGCACATTTGGTCAAGTGTGAAAACTACTGTTGAGCTCCGAAATAGCTCTGGTCCTCCTGAAATTGGTGCTCTGGCCATTGATTCCACTGAACTCTGATGTGGAAGCTATCTTTCACAGAGCCTCTATTTCCAGGTTTTGTGATGGTGGGGAAGGATTGTGGATTGTCGTCATTTCTGCATAAGTGTTTGTTTCCAGGGAAAAAAATAAAAAGCAGCAAACGGATGAAGGAAAAAAGCTCTTTAGTTGGTGCAAAACGATCATAAAATAATGTACCTACATACAAATACACAAGCAAAGTGCAAAGCAAGATAATGCAGGTCTCATTCAAACTCCCCAAATTTTCCACCACAGTATCTACAACCCAAAGTCTGGCTCTCTGAATTTTGGTGGAATGGTCGGGGGCTAGCTTGTTGCTATACTATTTTACTATTTAAGTGGTTGCTACGGTCTTGCTAATCCATTAGCATGCCATCCCAGGTGGTTGCAATTCTTCCCTATCTTACAAAAACTGGTGGACCAATTCAATGTGGTTTGAGACAGTTATTTCTTGTTAACTACTATAGCCACTTCGCTACCTTAGCCTGATAGGGTGTTTTCGAACCTAACCAAATACTTGGGTCCCACCTAAGACTGATTCAGGGGCTAGTTTGAGAGAAAAAAAAAAAAAACATTGCTACACTGCAAAGAGTTCAGTTGAGGGCAGCGGAAAAGTCTTCACCATTATGAACTAAAGACTTCTGAAAGGATCTTTTCTCTTTGTCTTTAATCCTTTGTTTTACAGATTGTCTCCTACCCAGGTTGGTTGTATTAAGCTGTAAAAGTCTAGAGGGTGGGAGCTGCGTAACACCACAATGGAGCACCATTTTAAAAGTATTTAACTCTGGAACACTTACACCTACTGTAAGCTCCCTTTGTTCCAGAAGACAGCCAAAAGGGGGATTGAATTTATTATGGTAGAGATTAGCTGATGGGGCGGAGGGTCTGACTCACACAGGATTAGCCTACAAAAGCAACAATGAAATCTCACATATATTTCTCAGAGTATCAGTGACAGTGCGTGTATGTAATGGACCTGTATGTTGTGAGTCTGTATGTAGTGAGTCTGTATGTAGTGAGTCTGTATGCAATGAATCTGTATGCGTTGAATCAGTATGTAGTGAGTCTGTATGTAGTGAGTCTGTATGTAGTGGGTCTGTATGTAGTGAGTCTGTATGTGGTGAATCAGTATGTAGTGGGTCTGTATGTAGTGAGTCTGTATGTAGTGGGTCTGTATGTAGTGGGTCTGTATGTAGTGAGTCTGTATGTAGTGAGTCTGTATGTGGTGAATCAGTATGTAGTGGGTCTGTATGTAGTGAGTCTGTATGTAGTGGGTCTGTATGTAGTGAGTCTGTATGTGGTGAATCAGTATGTAATGAGTCTGTATGTAGTGGGTCTGTATGCAGTGAGTCTGTATGTAGTAAGTCTGTATGTAGTGAGTGTATATGTGGTGAGTTTGTATGTAGTGAGTCTGTATGTGGTGAGTCTGTATGTGGTGAGTCTGTATGTGGTGAGTCTGTATGTAGTGAGTCTGTATGTAGTGGGTCTGTATGTAGTGAGTCTGTATGTAGTGGGTCTGTATGTAGTGAGTCTGTATGTAGTGAGTCTGTATGTGGTGAATCAGTATGTAATGAGTCTGTATGTAGTGACTCTGTATGTGGTGAGTCTGTATGCATTGAGTGTATGTAATGGACCTGTATGTAGTGGGTCTGTATGTAGCAGGTCTTTCCGTGGTGTCGTTTGTGGCAGTTAGATTTGACGTCATGAAAAATTTGAACCAGTTCTCCTGTTATCTACAGATGGACTTGGCTCAGAAAAAATAAACATTCTACTGAAGAACTTCTCCAGTGTCTGCCATAAATAAATAAAAAGCTTTTAAAGCTAAGTCTTTGATTTCGTCATTCCGTCGTTTAATCACTGAGTTTTCACATGCTACAACTGAACTCCATGGTATCAGCTTGATCACCAAAATTAAAGCCACTGTAATCTCATTTCAAGAGGGATTTTCTGATATCAATCTTAGTCATGATGTCTATGATACTTTAACACCTGTCAGATGGTGCAGGCAGCATTTCCAAAAGCAAATTCACAAACGATGTAGTGGGAGAGCCAAGTGCGCTGAGGACGGACTCAAGCTTTTGAAGTTCAAAGGGACAATACGAGCCCAGTTCAAAGGCACAGCCCCAGCTGCTCGATGTGGAGAGACAATACTGACCCAAATGGCAATGAGGCTCAATATTAAGCCCAAGAAACTCAGAGCAGACAAATGAACTGTGATCATAAAAGTGGAGAAGAGGAATTAGACTGTATTCAAGCAGCTAGAAAAACAAGATACATAATTAGGTCAATTTATTGGACAAATATTGAAGATACTACTCAACCAAAAAGGATTTAAATCTATTTGTTTTATGCAAATGTAAAATTAATTCTAAACATTAAATTCTTCACTACTGGAAATTCATACTTAGGATTTGGACAAAATTCTGCAGTAAATTCTTTTTGGTTTAGGACTATCTTTAATCTCTATCGTGATTTCCAGTTCTAGCCTTGAAATAAATGGTGGACTGAAGTTGCTTTTCAGTTTAAAACTAATTTTAATCATTTTAATAAATCAGTATTTACAACTTTACAAATTTGTTCTGGTACAAATTCTCCACCCAAAATTTCTTTTTAATTCAGTTCTAGTTTTACTGTGTGTTTTTCCAATTGCCATCTTAGATTTAATTCTCCACTGAAATTGCTTTACAGATTAGGACTACTTAATATGTATAATGATTTGTAATTCTTGCCCAATTAAATTCTCAACTGAAAGTGCTTTTGCAGGTTTGAAAGTGCAGGTTTTACGCTAAGACCAATTCTAGTCTTGGAACTAGTCTTTATTAGTATGTTATATTCTTATTCTGATTTGGAATTAAAGATTTTTATTACACGGAATTCTTTGTACTGAAATGTTCTGTAAATTGGTGCGATTTTTAATTTAATGAAATTTCATTGGTGAATATGGAATTATAATTCTAATTTGATTCTATTCAACACTTACTTTGTTTTTTCAGTTTAGGACTAGTCTTAGGTCTAGTTTTAATCTATATTTGGAATACTATTTTTAGTCTTGAAAAAATTATTTGTTTGGTACTTTGGTTTTCTAGTACTATATCAGATGATTGGTTAGATGGAAACCTTCATTCAATTATTTCATCTTAGTACTATTTTTAATCTGTATCTGGTATTCTAAGTCTAATCTCAATTTGAACTCCTCTGAATGTACAGGTTTGCGATTCTAGCCCTGGGAAATCGCCTTGCAGGAATGCCTGCTGGAAAATCAGTTACAACATTCAGTCTGGGGCTGGGGTTAATGTGTGTTTAATAAGATTGACCTTTTCCAGCTGGTCAGATTTAGCCGTGCTAATGCTCATTACAATTTAGATGAAAAAGAAATCTCACAAATCTCATGTGATGCTAAGCATGCCTGGAGCAGGTGAAAGGGTTAGGCTGTCAGGTGAAAGGGTTCAAGCTGTCTTGGAAGGGCACTATATGCTGACGGAGGGGTTTTCTGGCAGGATTGGTTGGCTTGGCTGCATCTATCGCATCTCAACATGCATGTACACTTTACGTTCTGAGGAAGAATACACTTTCCTCAGAAGAAAGCATGTTCTCCAGAGGAACTCACATGGTCCAGAGGAATTCATACATTCCCCATCAGCTCTCGCATCCCCCAGGATAACCTCGGAGAAACTCACATTTGCCTAGAAAAATGTGCATTCTCTCTTCAATTAACATTTGCAAGATGAAAACACACTCTCCAGATGAACCCACATTCTCCAAAGGAACCTACACTCTCCAGAAGAACCTACATTCTCCAGAGGAACCTACACTCTCCAGAAGAACCCAGATTCTCCAGAGGAACCTACACTCTCCAGAAGAACCCAGATTCTCCAGAAAGACTCACACTAATGGGAAGAACTCACACCCTCCAGAAGAACTTACACTCTCCAGAAGAACTTACACCCTCCAGAAAGATTCACATTCTCCAAAAGTACTCAGGTTCTCCAGAAGAACCCACACTCTACTGAAAGACTCACATTCTCCAAAAGTACTTAAGTTCCCCAGAAGAACCCACACTCTACTGAAAGACTCACATTCTCCAAAAGTACTCAGGTTCTCCAGAAGGACTCACATTCTCCTGAGAGACTCACATTCTCCAACAGTACTCAGGTTCTCCTGAAGGACTTACACTCTCTAGAAGAACCCACACTCTCCAGAAGAACCCACACTCTCTAGAAGTCATACGTTGGGCAATATGGGAATAATTATAGTTTAGTCCAAACCACATAATACAAGAGGCTGCCTGAAGTGTGAAGAGGCGTGAGGAAAAGCGCACCACGCAACACCATCTGAAGGCCTTTCACTCCTCATCCATTGTCTCCTTTTACACATACACAAACACAGAGGGCCCAATTCAAACATACAGTCATGCAAACAGATACAAACCCATCCTGTAATCATTAGCCCAACAGCTTTGGAGAAAGAGCTAGAACAAAACTAAACAAATTCTCCATGAACACCCACGCACAGTCTACTGAGCATCTGCTCTTCTGAAGGTGTTTAATTACAGCCTGGATAGAATCCAAGCGTGAGAGATTATCTCCTTTTCCCATGTACAGCCACGAACATACCTGTATAGCTCCACAGGCTTTCAGTGCAAAGCCTCCAAATGCTCAAACCAGAGGCTGCCTATATAACATACAACAGGAAAAAGCCTCCATTTATAAACAGCATTAGCAGCAGCTTTCCTTTGCAATTGGCCTGGAGTTAGTAGTGGCCTTTCATGATACTGGATGGCGGATAACTGGCCTGTTAGTAGTTCATGGGGCACATTAAAGATTATCACATTAAAACATTAAACCGCAGGTTCGTCCTTCAGCTTATTAGTTTCAATTAGTGATATTTACTATTCAGTAACTCCTATGACGCTGATGTGTAAATTAGGTGGTGACGACAATGAAGAACTGAACACATATGGGTTCTTTGCAGTAGCTTCACATGGTGAAACATTCTTGCAACTACACTCATCACCATAAAAATATACTTGCACAAATAGTTGCACCCAGAAGGAATCAACTGACCAGAATGAAACGTGGTGGGTAGGTTTGACAGTGTGAGACATGCAAATGACTGACGTTTCATGCTCGGCCACGCATGTGACGTAAGCAAGGACAGGTCTCATCGCGGTACCTGACTGACCCAACAGCCAGAATTGCAGACATTCAGTGAGCAGTGATGCCCTCCATGAGTCATCCTGTTAGTGCCAGCACCATTGGCAGACGGCTGCACAACGCAGGACTATATGCATGCCGACCGTTACGACTGTCCTTAACACCACGTCAATGTCGCCAAAGACTGCATTGGCGTCGTGCCAGGCTGTCATGGAGTGACCCGCTTTTGTTTTGGTGAAGACGGCCAATGAATCTGTGATTGGAGGCACCGTGGTCAGCACCAAGATGAATAGTTTGTTGTCACACGTCACAGGATTATCACAGGACACCATCAGGAACCTCTACAACTCCATACCGAGACGTCTGGCATGTTGCATTAGCAAACATGGTGGCGCGACGCCATACTGAAAGACACTACTTCTGTATGTGTAGCTAAATAAATATTGACCATATCAGTCTAAATTGATCATCATTTGTTGTTCCTGGTAACCTTTATCTTCCTTCCCAATAGCACTGCAACCCCACACCTCCTTCTGGGTGCAGCTATTCTTTTGACGATGAGTATAGATTCCATGGCTGAGCAGCTGTACACAAGCCTGCACAGTGCCAAGCAACAGTTGGAGTGGTGTAAAGCATGCTGCCTCTGTCTGGAGCAGTGGATATGTGACTGGCAGTCTGATGCCACCTACTGGATAGCATGGTGCCAACTTTGGTGGAGAGGGGATAATGGTCCGGGGCTGTTCTTCAGGGTTCGTGGCCCCCAGTTTCAGTGAAAGGTAAGGTAAGCATTTGAGGCCCTGGGGAAGACCCTTTCCTGTTGAGTTAGTTCCTGTTGAGTCTCAAACAAGACTTATGTTATACTGCAAGAGGCTTTAGCAAGCAAATATAGTCTAGTCATATAAAAGTTCCAATCACCTAAACCTCCATAAAGGCTCAACCATGTAAAGCCAGCCAGAGTTTATGGGGTTCAACACAGCAGCGAGTCATCTGACCTGGATGCATGCTGATTCCCTGCACTCTGTCCTACTGGAATTCATCAGCATTCTGCTCCCAAGCGCACCAGTGTTCCCGACTGCTCCCAGCGCACCTCAGTCTGCTGCAGATATACAACCTAGCCTGCTGTCGCTGTGACTACCATAGCTAATAAATAACAGCTCATTACACCCAATCAATGCCCCCCCATTCGCACACACATAAACATACACAAAGAGGAGCGCAGGCCTAGCAGCAATTTAGCAATGCGGGCAGAGCACTGTCATTGAATCAAAGGTTGGCCCGTGATTCATCAATGAGGTTAGAGGCCCGCTCCTCTATTTACACCATCCCCAAACCATCAGAGGATCCAGGAATGAGCCCCAAAGAGCAGGAAAACCAGCTTCATTTAGCTGACGAGCAGAGGGAGTGCTAGCATGCAGCCCAGATGCATGTGGTTAGCACTTCAAAGACAGCAGGGGAGGGGGACAGTGATTCTGTGCCATTAGGAGCCAATGTCTTCAATGCTGTCTTCAACGCTGTCTTCGCATGACCATGCCAAACAGACATTACCATGCACTAGCCTATTTGTGAGGGACTGAGAGGGAGTGCGACCTTGAGATCTTCTCCCAAGATCCTTGAGATCATGGGACCAGTGTACTAAGCTTTTAACAACTGTTTTCTGCATACACTTCACAAACATATACATATATACACACTCATCATCGAAAGAATAGTTGCACAATTAGCTGCACCCAGAAGGAATCAACCGACAAGAATGAAACTTGGTGGGTAGGTTTGACATCATGAGACATTCAAATGATTCAAGTTTCATGCTCGGCCAAACATGTGACGTAAACAAGGACAGGTCTTATCACTGGACGTGGCTGATCCAACAGCCACAACTGCTGACATTCAGGGAGCAGCGATGCCCTAACATCGCCAAAGACTGCAATGGTGTTGTGCCAGACTGTCATGGAGTCCGTCAGTGATGAGTCCCGCTTTTGTCTTGGTGGAGACGACCAACGGATCCATATGTGGAGGCACTGTGGTCAGCGCCAAGATGAACGGTTTGTTGTCACATGTCACATGTCCAGAAGGCCTGGTTTCTCTCCACCTCCACCCCTACCGCAACATCTGCAGGAACTGTGTGAGAACATTCAAGCTGCATGGGATGGATTATCACAGGACACCATTAGGAACCTCTACAGCTCCATGCCAAGACGTCTGGCATGCTGCTAAATTTATCATCATTTGTTGTTCCTGGTAACCTTTATCTTCCTTCCCGACAGAACTGCTATCTATATATTATATATTATATTTATATGAGCTCATATATGCAACGGTGTCATATATACGGTATATACATGCAACTACATCTATTTGTAATACATACTGGACATATGTGTGTCCTCACATCTTGATGTTGTATTAATACAGCAGCAATCTTGTGTGTATGTGTCCGTGTGATGGAGTGAGAGAGAGAGTAAGAGAGAGAGAACAAGGCCAAAAGCAATAGAGTGACCATCAAGCTTTCTCTCTGTCTGACTCCTCCTTCAATCCGCCTGAAAAGAGTCTTGCTCTTAAAGCCCATTCATATGCCAGACAGCTCTGACGGATTGATTTAGCCGGGTTGCTGGTTAACAGGCTGAATGGCAGTGCAGGCCTGTGTTATGTAGATGTGATCGGGTGAGCAGGAGGACACATGTCAGTGGCCCCAGCTGCGGGAAGGGAAATTCTAAATGGACTTTTCTGGAGAACATCTCCATTGAGGCGCCCCGGCTTTAACCCTTTAGGAACAGCCACCACACAAATGTGATTAGAATGTCTGAGCTTAAATGTGGATTCTAACACTGCCTGGGTTTCAACCGAACTAAACCGAACAGGGGAACTCTTGAAGGTGGACAATGGAAGTGTGGGATTGCAGTGCTATTGGGAAGGAAGATAATGGTTACCAGTAACAATAAATTATGATATATTTACACTGATATGGGCAATATTTTTTTATTTAAGATTTATTTCCAGGTCTTCTGGACGTGTCACGCGTGACAACAAATCGTTCATCTTGGCACTGACCACGGTGCCTCCACACACAGATTCGTTTGTCATCTCCACCAAGACAAAAGCGGGACTCGTCACTGAAGATGACCCACTGCCATTCTGAGTCACTCCATGACAGTCTGGCACGACACCATTGCAGTCTTTGGTGACGTTGACGTGGTGTTAAGGGCAGTCATCGTAACGGTCCGCGTGCATGTAGTCCTGCATCGTGCAGTCGTCTGCCAATGGTGCTGGCACTAACAGGATGACTCATGGAGTGCATCACTGGTAGCTGAATGTCTGCAATTGTGGCTGTTGGGTCAGTCAGGTACAGCGATAAGGTCCATCCTTGCTTATGTCATATGTGCGGCCGAGTGTTTAATTCCTGTTATTTATCCTTCTGGGTGCAGCAATTCGTTTGATGATGAGTGTATATGTGTATNAAACCTACCCACCAAGTTTCATTCCTGTCGGTTGATTCCTTCTGGGTGCAGCTATTTGTGCAACTGTTATATTGACAATGAGTGCTTTTTATGCACTTTCATTTTTTTTTCCTGGTCACAGAAACTATTGGAGTAGAACACAGAAGCCGGGACAAAAATCCTGCTACATAATGTCATTCTGAGATTACACCATTCCTCTTTGCCCTAAATGTAATCAATCAGTCAAGACATGGTCGGTGTCTGAAGTCTCTGCTTCGGAAGTCCTGCATTGGAGCTAAAAGTCTAATGTAACTAACAAGAAAGGGAAACCTATACGCCACATCATCAAACACTTGCACTGAACCATGGTAAGCTGTTAAATTCACCCTTAAAAACACCCTTAAGGGTCAGTTTACAGTCCTTGTCTTATTTTATTCTCAAGCCGCCTCCAATTTTGCTTCAACTTCTTCTGTGGTTTCAGCCGAGACCTCGAAGCACAAGGGAGATCTTTGTCTTGGTCTCAACTACAAGCAGCTCCAGTTGTTAACAGCTCCGGTTAGGAAGTGCTGGGAACGGTTAGTGCCGAGTGTCAGCCCATTAGCCGCTACGCACAGTGAGTGGAGTATGTGGCCCTCCATGTAACAGGGGTTAAGTGGTGGGATTCATGTGTCGTTAGGATCATTATTAACATCTGCAGCACCGCAGACTATGCGCTAACTTCAGGAAGGCGGTGCGGTTGGCTTCCCCGTGGCCTGTGGGGTGTGGTTCCGCTCAGATCAGTTCTGCTGTTTTTTAAAATGATGATTAATGTTAGGATTTAGCCGGTCTCAGATCAGAGTAAACAGGGAATAAGTGGGTCAAAACACAAACGGGCTGATCAGATAGCTAACACTTGCTGAGCTGATGCTAATAGGGGTGTAATGAGCCTCATTAGCACAAAGAAAATCAATCAAGCCAATGGCTAGCATTAATTATTCAACATGGTGCGTAGCACCAGATAAAACCACCCTGTACAGTTCCTCTTCCTCTCTTCCTACCCACTGTTCCCAGCTCTGGCTGGGGGGCTCTTGCCCAGGAAGGCGGGAGGAAATAGAGAGTGAAAGGAAAAAAGAAAATGGAACAGAGAGAGATATATTGACTAAGCAGGGCAAGAGAGTTCACGGTCTACCAATACTTTTCACTGCTCTCCAAACTGCTAACCAACATTTGCTCAATTCTTAAAATAAAACTTCATGATGTAGCATCTAAACATTAATCAGAAGGTAGCGTCCATACATTCCACATGATCTATATATCATTGCTGTCCAAAGAAAAACAAGTATCTCCACATTGTGGAGTGTTGTTACTGCAGACTATCTGTAGCGGTAGGGGAAATGTGGTGAAACAAGCAAACGTTGTACTGCTGATGGCTGTCGGGAAGCAAATGTATCATTGCAGTCAACTTCACAGGAGAGGGCAAAAACCAAGCTGTTTGGGCCACTTCTGTTGGTCCATTCACCATGAAATTTCCACACAGTGTAAACAGCAGCTGCTGTGTTCAAATAAAGCCTAAAAGTACAAATCGACAAAAAAATAGAGATGCAGGTTATTCACTGGACAGCAGCGATATGGAAACCTGTAACAAACAAAATTTGGACTTTCTTTGATATTTGGTTTCCCACAATATTCCATGATATGGCACATTCCATGCATTCTACCAAGCTACAAATAACAGCCCATTTGGAGTGTCATGAAAACCATGATTTTACATCTATCCACCTGCTCAGTCTACACAGGTCTAGCTCCGCCCACTGTTTATGGGACTGCTTCTTGAATGAGGCAGAATCAAGGCACACTAAGAAAAACTGCCTGTTTAGGTCTAAGGGTTATGTAGACCCACATGGCAAGCATATATCGGTCCATTGGCTTGATAAGGTCGGCACCCCACTGACTGTTTGCCTACGTACAAAAGCTATATACAAAAATATATAGCCTTTAATTATAGAACATAAAATCAGACAAATATTACAAACAGCTGAAAGAAAGTAAATATGGACTATTTAGTTGAAAATGTTGTTGCTGACACTAAAAACGATTTACAAATGTATGTTACAGGATAACGACAGTAAGAAATGAAGGAAAAAGGGAAAAACGAGTAATGAAAAGTGGCATTTTGTCTAATATGCTGCTTAACTGCCAACGGGGTGCCTAGAAAATGTTGAGCAAAACCCCAGTGGTCCGCCAGCTTTACCATTAATGGGCCAACAGTGGTCCACTATCCTCTTGCTATCAGGGGACATGGGTAAACAGTCTGTAATGAATAGATTATTATGTTTTTGGCTACTCAAAGTTACACAAATATTATAAGTAGACTTGGAAAAATAAGATGCAGTTACGTTACTTTTCTCCTCTTTGGGTGTAAATTATTTCCACACAACTCGCACTTGTTGCCTTTTGTTACACTTCCATAGCGAATCCGGCACCTGTTCTTCACTATAGTGTTCAATATATATATATATATACATACATATATACACATAACATGTAACAGGTCCTGTTAGCAATGTTAAAACTAACACAATTTTGGCTGCGTCCATCATCACACAAAACCACCTCATGTAAACAAAAGAGAAACAAACAGTGTACACTCAACATTACATTATACATTCATAATTCATAATATTTTATCCTGTCTTTATCCCTAGAAATTAGGCTGTTTTTGTTATTGTGCTTTTAAGTATTTCCACACAACCGACATAATAGCAACTCGCACTTGTTGCCTTTAGGTTCTATACCTCCGTAGTGCATTCTGACACCTCTGTTCTTCAGTATAGTGTAGAGTAACTGTATACACTATATATAAATATATATATATATGTGTGTGTGTGTGTGTGTGTGTGTGTGTATGCGTGTGTTTGTGTGTGTAAACTGTTACTGCTGTTAAAACCAGCACTATTTTGGCTGTAAACAAAGGAGATAACAGTGCACACTCAACTTTAAGTTGTATCTGTCTATACAACAACACTGACAACAGCGTTTCGGAATCTTCTTCACTTTGAAGGGAATTCTGCAAAAACTCTGTTTGCATGTGGTCAAAAGTCTAAAACACACAGAAAAGGCTACTTTAAAAAAATACCCATTTCAATCTAAGTGAAAGAATTGAACCAGCTGTTGGAAAAACTTGATACCATCATATTGGAGATGCCGTTAAGTTCTCTAACCAGTTTCTTATTTTGGATCAGATTTTGCAATAGATTGTTTTATTGTTGTCCCATATTCTTCCCAGTATTTTGCTGGAATTCCATTATTCCATTATTAAATTATATTATTTTGATTAAATAAAGGGTCAGGAAAAACTAAACATCCCCCATCCACACTGCCTCTGAACCCCATGACCTTACCCAGCGGGACGTCTCGTATACAGTAATGGAATACTCATGGAAGAAAGGAGCAGGTCTAATCCGCAGATCCTTGGCATCTTGTGAATCTTTTTGGAAACCATAAATCCTTTAATGAAGTCCAAGCTGTACGGATGCTACGTGCTGGAAATGTAGGTCTGTGTGTTCGTGCGTGACCTTCTTCGTCACTTATTAATTTCAGACAGCTCTAGAAAACTGCCTGGCTTTTCACAGCTTGTCTCCTGCCTGGAAGGCTTGTGTAAGACAGGCCGTAACTTTCTGAAGGGTGAGGCATGTTTGCATAGAGAATCTTGCCTGACACAGTCGGTCACTTTTACAGGCATATATTTTATGTTGTTCTTGTTTTATGACTTTCGCCCTGAAGTCCGTGTATAGAAATGCACAAAATTGGTCATAATTCATCATTTTTACGTGACCGTTTCATAACCCAAGTCTTTATCCCTAGA
The DNA here is from genome assembly GCA_034552555.1 of Semaprochilodus insignis. Taxonomy (NCBI): domain Eukaryota; kingdom Metazoa; phylum Chordata; class Actinopteri; order Characiformes; family Prochilodontidae; genus Semaprochilodus; species Semaprochilodus insignis. Next base: position 26,080,306 of record CM067494.1, read on the forward strand.
AATTAGGCTAGTTTTTGGTTACTGTGCCTTTAAGACTGATATATGTAAATTAATTGGCTGCCCTGTATTGTGCCTCACTTGAAAAAGCAGTCTGGTTACAGAATCAACGGTCAAACTCAGGCTGAAACCCTCCGGGACATCATTCACTTTTCACTTCACTGCAAACAAATGAACTCTTGGCACGTCTTAAAAATTATCTTAGCTTAAAATTCTCATTTTGAGATTGTGTAAAGCTCATTTTAAGGTTATTGATCGTATTTCCAGTAAGCTTTTAGTTATTTTAGTAAACCAAATTTTATCACTATATGGGTGGATAATTTTTATACTTTTGAATTTACTTATTTTAAGAGATTAGTTTGAAACAGGCCAAATTATCTGCCAATATAGTGAGAAAATTTGGCTCACAAAAAGTACTTAAAACAAGTAAAAATTTTCTAAAAGAAATGAATTCTTGGCAAGTAAAATCATCTTATATCTGGTCAATATATCCTAAAAGCTCATTTTAATACTAATTTACTTATTTACAGTTAGCTTTTAATTGTTTAAAGTTATTTTAGTAAACCAAATGTTCTCACTGTATTGGTAGATATTTTTCATACTTTTTTAAACTTATTTCAAGAAATTAGTTTGAAACAAATTTAAGTAAAAGTAAAAAATATATATATAAAAAAATTGGAAATAAAATAAAAAATCTTCAAATGAGCTTACAACAACCTTAAAATGAGAATTTTAAATACATCAACTAGATATAAGATCATTTCAGTTGCCAATATATAATTTTTTGCTGTGTCCTTTCAGCTGTGATACCTTTACAAACGGTGCATAAATTGGAAACATTTAATAGTTTCCCCATGTTTCCCTTACCGCACAGATAGTCCACAGTAACAACACTCCACTTCACTTCAACTTGAAGGGGCAGTCCTCATATGTTGCATCCTAAATTGGCAACCCTGTGGAAATCTGTTTATGGTTATGACGCTGATATTGTTGCAGCTCAGTTTCCATATATGGACCATGTGTGTAATGGTATATGACGTATATTTTTCAGTTATTTAGAGGTTTAAAACTCTAGAAATCAAGCTTTACCTGACATGGGCCCTTTACGGAAATAGTTTGTAACCCACTTACTTTTCCACTGATCTGCTAAGACATGTCTGGTGAACAAATTGGATTTCTTCAGAACTGGAAATACGAGATGTACATTGCTAGAAAAACAGTAGAAGTCAATAGTCACCCAGCTCTATGAACTATAATTCATAAAACCATTATAGAAACCAACAAAACTTCACTGTGTAGCCGAACCAGTTTAGACAATCTATAACTCCCATGGAGAACTGGCTTCCCCTTTGTCAAAAATGGTGTCCTGCTGCGTTCACATGGTATTTTCGTCTATATTTATATATTTCATAGTACATCAACTGTGTCCTAAACATATCGACAAGTCTCTGCAATAGTAACGAACACTTGGAATGTGATTTGAGAAAACTTTTATGGAAATGATTTGGGTGACTATTGACCTCCAGTGTTCTAGTGTTAGCAACGTTAGCCTTGAGGCTCCGGTGTTGGTCGCACACTTTAGGAAAACACAACGTCTCGTGGAGGATCAACACCTGGACAAAGCCTTTTAAGGAAATGATTTGGGTGACTATTGACCTCTAGTGTTCTAGTGTTAGCAACATTAGCCTTGTAGCTCCAGCACTTCCCACACAGTCTGGAAAACAACTTGACTGATTAACAGCTGGAGTAAGTAGAAAACAGTGTGAATCAGATTTTTCGTACACGCGACACGGTTAAGAAGTCACATGAAGCTGAAGAGTTGCACGCTCCTACAGTTCTTGGACAGTGCAGTTCGAAGCAGCAGGTGCAGATGGAGCTGAATTCACACCTACAGTGACGATCAAGCGTGCAGGATGGCGCCAGCAAAAGCGAATAAAAGCAATTTGCCTGCAGCTGCAGGCTACTTCGGCTAACCCTGTTTGCTTTAGCAACTGTCTCTTCCCACAAAGGAACTCCAAGCTTGCGAACACTTATCAGAGATTGTGTGCATGTGTACGTACACCTGCCTGTCTGCTTTTCCTAATCTCTCTCCCGTCTGGGGTCAAACCATGACCACATACCTCATCAAACTGTCCTGCATACACAATGGTCAGTACAAGGAAGGCCTCTTTTTTATCTGCTCTCAGACTGAGATGCTAATGCACTGAAGGCTGTAAAGTGACCCCATACCGAGCACTCTGCACACACACACACACACACACGCACACAAAGGCAAGAGTCTCCGGAACTCAGTTAGGAAAGTCTGCCCTAAGTTTGCTGGGAAGAGGCTTCGGTTTTATGGCGGTGCTGCAAAAGACAGGCAATTAAGTCTACATTCCTGAGCTGACTGTTGCCCTGTAATAGTTTACAGCAATGGAGTACAGACAGCAAACGTTCTCCTCTCTCTTTCTCTCTCTTCAAGCTACCAAACAAACAGCCCCTCTATACACTGCAGCCGAGGAGCTGCCCTTTGCTTTCCGTATCCGGCTGACGTGCATCCAACAGTGAAAACAGCACAAAGACAACATATCGAATGTTCCAATGCATTTTATTTTATTTTGTATATATACACAATAGGTGTGTGTATGTGTGTGTATATGTGTGTATATATGGACACCTATTAGAAATTTGATGCCTACAATATGTTCCAAAACAGCCGGAACATCAAGGTATTTTACCACTGTGTTACATCACTTTTTCTTTTAACCAGAGTAACCAAACCTCCTGTTTTCTGGGGACAGGCCACCAAAGACTTAGACTGTCCCCCTCTAATTACTGGAGCCATCCCCGGAAATGTCCCCATTTTGTCCCGAACTGTGAAATAATAAAAACACACTGGAACGTCCTAGTAAGAACCTGGCCACAGCTGCATAAAACTGCTAACAGGAGCTAGCAAGTGTCCAGTAAGTCTACAACATCGCCACATACGCCTGTTCAAGACACGAGGTAACCCTGGGGTTGAAAGCAGGGGTGGAATGCAGGGGTGGGATACAGGATGTGAATCAGACCACCAGGTGATAGACAGATCTGATTTCTATAGTCAGTTAGTATGCTGGAATGTAGCTCCCATGCTATATACATATAGTGCACCATTTTTGTAACTGGGCCACTTTTTCAGCCATCCATCAATGACACATATTGCCTATGTTGATACCAGCTGTTTCTGTCTCTCTCCAGATTTGGAGCTAGACCTTTCTTAGTCACCTGGGTAATTAATATGGCTTTGCCTCTGATGCTGCTCGCCTGTGTTTTGACTCCTGCTTGTCTCGACTCTACTTGCTGGACTGCCATTAACAAAGCCCCTCTGCACATGCCGCCTGCCTCAGCCCCATCATTACATGGATGTTGTTGATATGTAGCTTCTCCTTTGTGTCGTGCAGTCTTGCATTTGTAGACAAACTGAGTTTACTGATGAGGGTTTTCCTCGATATACGTGTTCTCTCAGAATATTGCTTATTTTCACAAAATATTGACTCATCATCAAAAGAATAGCTGCACCTAGAAGGAGGTGTGGGGTTGCAGTGCTATTGGGAAGGAAGATAAAGGATACCAGGAACAATAAATGATGATACATTTAGACTGATATGAGCAATATTTATTGAGCTACACATACAGAAGTTGTGTCTCCCAGTATGGTGTCGGGCCCCCATGTTTGCTAGACCAACATGCCAGACGTCTCGGCATGGAGCTGTAGAGGTTCCTAATGGTGTCCTGTGATAATCCATCCCATGCAGCTTGAATATTCTCACACGGTTCCTGGAGATGGTGCGGTAGGAGTGGAGGTGGAGTGACACCAGGCCTTCTGTACATGTGACATGCGACAGCAAACCGTTCATCTTGGAGCTGACCACGGTGCCTCCACACGTGGATTCGTTGGTCGTCTCAACCAAGACAAAAGCGGGACTCATCACTGAAGATGACCCGCTGCCATTCTGAGTCACCCCATGACAGTCCGGCACGACACCACTGCAGTCTTTGGCGATGGTGACGTGGTGTTAAGGGCAGTCGCCGTAACAATCTGCGTACATGTAGTCCTGTGTAGTGCAGCCGTCTGCCAATGGTGCTGGCACTAACAGGATGACTCGTGGAGGGCATCCCTGCTCACTGAATGACTGCAGTCATGGCTGTTGGGTCAGTCAGGTACAGCGATAAGACCCGTCCTTGCTTATGTCACATGCATGGCTGTTCAAAATTCAAACTTCAAGATTTTATAGATTATAATACAGTGTCAGAAACTATAAACATGCATGTTTGTTTGAGATTACTTAACTTGACAAGGTTCGAGGCCAGTACATGATGATTGAGGCATGCAGTTAGCACAATCCTAATGGCTTACATGTACTTGTTAGCTACATTAGCCTTATAGTCCTAGTGCAAAACTGAATAACCAAACTTGTGCACATGTGGCTATATGTGGCTGGGCTATATGTGGTCATTTCACCTAACTATTCATTTAATCAAAAATAGTATTTATGGTTTGCGCATGCTAAAGCTACGAGCCATTCCACAGCCTATATATTATTCATATCTACCCAAAATAAACATAACCGTTCATCTACGGGCTGTTTCTGAGGAGCGGTTCACACACATCCCCCCTCCACCCGCCCACCCCCTCCATTCCACTCCGCTGACTCCACATCAGAATGTGGAAGGCCTTGGAGTCGCCCAAGCAAGAATGTAGGCCAAACCTTCAGAATGGCGCTGAAGAGCCGGCTCAATGTAAACTGTTATCTTTGAGCACGCTGGGCCTTCACAATACCCCAGCGGCTCAGGCACACACCGCCAACTCCATTCAGGAGGAGAGCTCTACCACAGCGCCTTCGGCTCAGCTTCCACCGGACAGGCCCGCCAAAGGCTCAGCAATAATAACAACAATCAGAGGACTACATCTCTGAGCTCAGTTCAATACACTTAGCATTACGTAGAAAATGATTTAATGCATCATGAAATATCAAATTTCATAATTCAGTGTGATTAGTATCCTTTAAGAAAGCATTTAATCGCTGTCCCGTTAGCTTCAGAGCTTCAATGCAAATCTCATTCTTTTGAAAATGATTCACTGCATCAAAAAAGTTTCAAATTTCATCATTTGATTCAAACTGGATTTTACAGAAAATGATTCAACATCTTAAATTCAGCAATTCAATTCGATTTGGAATCTGTAAGAAATAATTCACTTAATGTCTCATTAGGTTTGTTGCTTGAGTGCAGTTATGATTCTCTTAAAAATGATTCAGTACATCATACAAATCTCAAATTTCAAAATTAGGATTGTATACAAACTGATTCAGAACATTGTAAAATCTCAAATTTAACAACTGAATTAGTTTGGGATGCTTTCATAAATGCCCCATTACCTCCAGTGCAATTATGATTTTACAGACAATGATTCAGTGCATCATAAAAGTCTCAAATGTCATGATTTGATTCAAATCGAAATCTACAGAAAATGATTCAACACATCAAGAAATCACAAATTTACCAATTAAGTTTGGTTTGTCTTCTGTAAGAAATAATTCTGTTAATGTCTCATTAGGTTTGTCGCTTGAGTGCAGTTATGATTCTTCTGGAAATTATTCAGTACATCATAAAAATCTCAAAATTCAACTGATTCAATACATCATGAAATCTCAGTTCGATTTCGAATTCTTTCATAAATGGTTTAATACCCCATTAGCTTTATAATTCCAGTGTTTTAAAAAAAAATCTATACTGAATTTGAACAAAAAAAGGAAAATAGAGAAATTATTTTATAATGGAAAGGAGTCCAGACGATAAACGAAAAAAATAATAGAAGTAATTTAATAATAATAATAATAATAATAATAAATAATCACCATAATGTATTTCTACAACCCTATCAATAACGTCATTAGGTTTCATTTCTATAGTGCCCATATACAGTGTCATACATAGGGATATTTCACAGAAGCAACATTCCCAACAACATCAACCAAGCAACCACTCCAAAACAGCGACACGAGCAAACGGGACCATCAAAGTGCTGAGAAACCAAGAAGGTTTTAAGGCAGGATTTAAGGCCCAAAGAGATCTTAGGGACAGTTAGGGACTCTTTTGACCCCCAAAGCTTGGACCATGACCCTCAGCTGAACTCAATACAGACTCAATCAGAGAACAGGAAGAGAACACAAGGTGATGCTGTTAAACGCAGCTGTGTGGATCCTGAGTGTAGCCTAAACAGGATTTGCTCAGTAATCCTGTCTCATGAAATCAGCTATGATGGATAAACTGTCCTTTTCATAACAAATGAGTGTGGGGGGTTTTATACTGACCCTCAGACCCTCAGACCCCAAGCTACAGTAATATCCACCGTATAGGCCCTTTAACAGCACTGCAGGCCACTCCCCACCAGTGTGAATCTGATAGTCAGCGAGCTTCTACATGATGCAGCTGCACCGAACAAGATAAGTAAAGGCACCTTCAGCGAGGGAGGAGGAGTACAGAGGGGGTGTCTTACCTCCATTTATGCATGACAAAGCCAGGGCACTGCTCTCCACACACATTACAGAGCTGGCCTCTTTCTGGGTCATCTAGTGCAGTAGGCTGAGGAGAAGAGGAGGGAGGAAGAGAGGATAGAAAGTATCAGCGTTAGCAGTGTCACTCCGCCACATGACTGTTCTGCGGCAACCCCAAAAACTATTCCACCACTGCAAATCCATGCAACGGCCATGTCCTTCATACTGGCCAGTTGCGATTATGTGGATTCTTATATTGGTTATGTGGAATAATTCATTGACCATTTTCCAGCCTGTGTTTATGCAGTGAAACCTTCACCCAACTTAAAGGAGCAGTGTGTAACCTCTAGCATTGACGCTGCATATTGTAACCTACTAAAACCCAGCCACCATCCCTCCCTTACTAGAACCTACAGCGACTAGAATCACTACTTCCCCCTGTTAAGCTGATTTAGACTATCAAAACATCCAAATTATTCTTTTAATGCTGGGAATATTTTCCAATCTGAACATTTGCCAACTTCCTGTTCCACCTTAAATGTTGCTGTGGTTACATTCTGATGCCTGAGGTGTTATACTAACTGCCACACTATACATTGAAGCTGGTGAATAAGAAGTTGAATGTCAGCGCCAGAATTTAAACGCTCCTCCGTTTAAGGTGGAACTCAAAACTTGAACAAGAAGCTGAGAAATAAGAAGCTGAATGTCAGGGCCAGAATGTACCTGCTGCACCATTTAAGGTGGAACAAGACAATTGGATCAAGAAGCTGCTAAATAATAAGATGAATGTCAGCGCTAGAATATAACTGCTGCACAATTTAAGGTGGAATGGGAAAATACGAACAAAAGGCTGGTGAACAAGAAACTGAATGTCAGCACCAGAATGTAAATGCTGCTCCATTTAAGGTGGAACAGGAACAACAATACAAGCAAGAACCTGGTGGATAAGAAGCTGAATACTAGCACCAAATTGTAACCGCTGCCCCATTTAAGGTGGAACGGGACAGTACAAATAAGAAGCTAAACATCAGTGTAAGAATGTAAATGCTACTCCATTTAAGGTGGAACTGAAAAACATGGACAAGAAGCTGACTTAAGCTTTGTTGTTTTAATGCTTAACAGTGTTTGTTGATAAGGAGATTTAATTACACTTATCATCACTCATTTAAATACACCCATCGTCAAAAGAATAGATAATAGCTGCACCCGGGAGAAAGTGTGTGACTGCAGTGCTGTTGGGAAGGAAGATAATGGTTACCAGGAACAATAACTGATGATCAATTTAGACTGATATGATCAATATTTATTAAGCTGCACATACAGAAGTAGTGTCTCTTGGTATGCTGTTGGGCCGCCATGTTTGCTAACCCAACATGCCAGACGTCTCTGCGTGGAGTTGTAGAGGTTCCTAACGGTGTCCTAAGATAATCCATCCCATACAGCTTGAATATCCTCACACAGTTCCAGCAGATGGTGCGGTAGGGGTGGAGGTGGAGTGACACCAGGCCTTCTGGACGTGTGATTTGTGACAACAAACCGTTCATCTTGGTGCTGGCCACGGAGCCTCCACACATGCATTCGTTGGTCGTCACCACCAAGACAAAAGCAAGACTCGTCACTGAAGAGGACCCACTGTCATTCTGAGTTACTCCATGACAGTCTGGCATGACACCATTGCAGTCTTTGGTGACGTTGACGTGGTGTTAAGGGCAGTTGTCGTAGCGGTGTGTATCCATGTAGTCCTGCAGCCGTCTGCCAATGGTGCTGACACTAACAGGAGGACTCATGGAGGGCATCACTGCTCTGTGAATGTTTGCAATTGTATCTGTTGGGTCACTCTGTGAATGTCGGACAATTTGTCAGTTCTCTCTGTCTGTGGTCTCTCTGTGGTTCGCCTTCTTCTATCCACTGCCGCCAACAGTGTGCTGTTAGCATCCACTCGACTGGTCTAGCACACAATATGTGCATATGACCATCCCGCTTCCCATTCCCCTGTGATGTGAACCCTCTCTAACTCTTCCAACTGCTCGAATTGCTGTCAAACGCTTCTGTGAGGCATACGTCACTTGCAAAGGATGCTACCAACACAACAGCACAAGCCAGAATGGAAACCATGCACAACAGGACAACCTTATATGGTCAGTCAGATACAGCGGTAAGGCTCTCCTTGCTTACATCACATGTGCGCCCAAGCGTGAAACCTGAATCATGTGCATGTCTCACAATTTCAGACCTACCCACCAAGTTTCATTCCTGTCAGTTGATTCCTTCAAACCATTCCTTTAAGACTTTGTGATGTTCCACTGTTCATGTGAGTTTTGGAAAACTTGGGAATCGAATTATAAAATTGACACTTTCAGAAAACTCATCAGGAGTAAAGCACTACAACTACTGAAGTCTGATTAATTATAGGTCATTTAGGATCATACTGGCCAATATGTAAATAAAGCAGTGCTGTTATCCAGCTGCAGAGACAGGAGGGTTAACAGCCTATATGTCTGATGGCAGACAGAAGATACCATCATCCTCTAAAATCCCCCCTCAACAGCCCCATAGCAACAGTCTAAAAGTTACCCACCACATACCCTCCATTATTCATGACACACTTGTGGTAAATAATTGATTCGGACGATATGCAGTCTAATGGCAAGTACCTCCTCTTTTGGAGGAGAACGACACCTTCCTCTGTTTAGCAGTAAAGTGACTCCCCAAAATACACTTGCAGCAGCAAGAGCCAAACAGGGCAGAGCTGAAGAGAAGGAGCGCTGCACGTTACTGCAAAAGTTCCTGCGGAAAAGTCCCTCATTTCATCACTGAAGCCTGCGCGTAAAAACGGTGCGTAAAAGCAGCGCGCGGACACGTTGAACGTTAGTTACTCACCGACCGGTTGGAGTTCCTCTTCTTAGAGCTGCGAGTAAACATGACCGCGAGGGGCTGGACAAGAGATGGGGGTCTGGCGCCAAAATAAAGTTCCAGTGGCCGATCAATGAGCGAGGTGTTCAGCGCTGGTGGAGACCTAAGCGTCCCAGGCCATCAAGATTCGCCGGGGTGTTGGGAGGGGGCGGGGGGATGGTGGGGGCTGTTGTTGCTCCACCTGTATTCCGACAAGCCCCGCCTTGAACTGGCTAGAAGTGCATAGACACTAGCGCACGAGGAGGAATTCTACTAACCAGTCTTAGTGCACGAGGAAGATGGGTCGCGTGCGCAGGTGGGACAGTTTTGCCAGGATATACTAACTAATTTTGGCGCACGACGACAGGTCACTATTAGCCAATCAGAGAGAAGAAGAAGGATACAACTAGCCAGTCTTAGCGCAGTAGGCGGGGTTTACCCGAATACTCGCGGGGTGAGAGTGTGCTTCCTGATTCCACCCCTTCTTTATGTCAGCCAATGGCGTTGCACAGTACACCTCATAAACTTTGAAACTAGGGATGCTATCGTCTCTGGACCAGCAAGGTAGGAGTGTCTAATAGAGTAATAGAGTGCACGTTATACATTTTCAGCATCATAAAAAAACATATACACACAAAATAAATAAATAAATAAATAAATAAATATACATAATTTATTTAAAAATATAGTCCATCTGTTTACTTACTGTTACACTGTTATTTAATGGTCAGGACCACCCCAATACCCACAAGTATTATGTGGGTGGTGGATCATTCTCAGCACTGCATTGACACTGACATGGTGGTGGTGTGTTAGTGTGTGTTGTGCTGGTGTGAGTGGATCAGACACAGCAGTGCTGCTAGACACCTCAGTGTCACTGCTGGACTGAGAATCATCCACCAATCAAACAGCGACTATCCAGTCAACAGCGTCCTGTGGCCAGTGTCCTGTGACCACTAATAAAGGACTAGAGGATGACCAACACTGCACTGTGCAGCAGCAGATGAGCTATTGTCGCTGACTGTACAAGGTGGACCAGCAAGGTACACTGTAAAAAATGTTACCCTATATTTACTCAATAAAATTGAGGCAACAGATTACAAGCAATACTATTAAGTAAATATTACTAGGCTTGGTTTTGAGTGAAAACTAATTAATTTTAACACTTTAAAATGGTTAATTTAATTTGAGTAGAATTGAATACAATATATGAAATAATCAATTTCAAACTACACATAAATATTGAGTGGATTCAAAGTGCAAACTAGAAATAGTACTAATAAAATTAAGTTGACTATACAGCACATAATTAGCCATATTTACTCAATACAATTAAGGCAACAGATTACAAGCAATATTATCAATGAAATATAACCATGCTTATTAAGTTAATTTAAATTAAATAATTTAACTTTAAATTTAACCATTCAGTATGAATACCTGTAAATAGAAAACATGAAAAAAAGAAAACAAAAAACCCAACAAGCCCATACAAAACCACTTTATTAAACCACCATCACTGCGAACAGTATTAAAATAGTTATTTTTTTTACTGACTCAAGCTGTGCTATGTGAAATATTTTTTTGTCAATCACTTAAACAAAAATGTCCATCAACTTTGAAACATTTTTTTTCAATCTCCAGGAAAGCTCAAAACTGAGAAAACAAAAACTATCCGGCAGTACTCAATCTTAAAACAGATCAAAGTATACAAGGTTCACTGACACACTCAAAGTTATGTCTCAACGCTTTGACAGTGAACACTGTACACCGACCGGCCACCAAGGTGGTTTTAAACAAGTGGCTGGTTGGTGTATAGGTCACTGGATGTAGGCCTTCTTAAAAGGACACTGCCTTGTTTCATGTCAGTAAATTGCTCAATGGACTGGACTGTGAGAGAGTTTCTGAGCATCAGTTGCAAGAAAAGAAAAACTCAACCATCTAAGAAATAAAAAAAGAACGTCCTCTAAAACAGAGAGTGCAAAAACATAAGGCAGTAAGTTCACCAACACTTGAGCTTGTGTCTATACTGCAAAGTGAGCTTTTGAGAAGCTAAATACTGTATGCCTCTGGATGCAGTCCTTCTTAAAGAAAAGTTGTGTTTCAGGCCAGCAGTTTGCTCTTGAGCGACTGGACTTTGTTTGACAGTTTCAAAGCATCAATCTCCAAGAAAAGTTTCTGGAATACCTCGAAGGTGTGTTTCAGCTGGCTGGGATAACTGAGGTTTAGCCTGTAGGTCAAGCCAAAGAGGACAGCACAAGCCATGGCAATATCCTTCAGTCCTGTGATGACCTGCACCCCCTCAATAACAATTCCAATGTCCTTTGGACTGTCATCTGGAGAAGCTCCCATGTTCTTCATCACCACAACTGCCATTAAGAGCTGGTCCACTTCTAAAACTTCAGGGTCCTGCAACATCAAACACTAGTTATTAGAGTATGAGAAGTGTCAAAAGTAATTTGGCATTACAGACAATAAAATTGCCAATTCATTACAGGAAACAGAGACAAGTAAATATATATTATCTGATCAAGAAACCAAGCCAAGCACTTTTCTTTGCTTTGCATATTTAACTAGGACAGTCATGGAAAATGCACCACTTCTCCCAGAAATGGGTTGCAGTTACAAATGCTTTGGTATTCACGTTTATTTCTTTTGATGTTATTTCTTTTGAATTTATTTCTGATGTCATTCCACACAGAACTCCAGAAATGGACTGGACAAAATTGGCACCTTTTCAAAATTGTAAGAAATAATTGGATTTCAATCATGTGATTGCTTCTTTAATTTGTATTTGTGGCAAGTAACAGGCGCTGACAATATAGAAATCACATGTTCAACCAGTTTAAATAGAGAAAAGTTCTGTAAATGGTACAATGATGTGGTTTACCAAAAATCTCTATTTTGGTCTCATATGTCCACAGGACATTCTCCCAGAAGGATTGTGGCTTCCTCAGGCAAGCTCTGACAAACGTGATCAAATGATTAAAATCCAAATATTTCTTACAGTTTTGAAAAGGTGCCGATGATTCTGTCCAGTCCATTTCAGTGTGGAATGATATCAGATTTGGCTTTTTTCTCAGTTTGTTTGTGTTGTTCCAATGCAAACAAAAGAAATAAACATGTGAATACCAAAGCATTTGTAACTCCAACAAGTTTTTGGGAGAAAGGGTGCCAATATTTTTGTTCATGAGGTGCCACACATCTAAAAAGCAAACTAACACTAGGTTCATGCATCTTTAGTTGAGAATCAAGAATACTTACATTGAATTCTTTGATGAGGCCTCCCCCATGTTCTCCAAGGTATTCCATCAGGCACCGAATTACCACCTCTCTTGTGTTCTCTATAGAACAATGTGACTCCTTGAAAGAAAAGCAATATAGCTCATGTGCCAATTACAAAGAATTCAGTCTACAAATCAACATCACTTACATTCCACAAAACCATACAAGGTCATTTACAGAGATTGTAAAAAAAAAATAATAAACAAATAATTTATATGCAGACATCAAGATAATTTGGTTACATTAACTCATTTAATTTATTTCTACTGTGTCAAACTTTGATTTTGCTTCATTTGCCATCACTTCTCTTTATAAGGATTAAACAAAAGTAGCATAATTAAAATATGATGTCTCCCAGATGACCTTAGCTCAACTTGAAATACTACGACTACTGGAGTTGTGCAAGAGAGAATGACTAGGTGGTTAGACAAGTTAGCTAACCTGGTGATAAATGACTGACATGAACGATTTGAATTTCTCTAATAAACTTAGCATGTTTACAAATAAAACTCCCATTTCCCAGCTTCTGATAAAAC
>CM067494.1:26128195-26163110 GCA_034552555.1 Semaprochilodus insignis
ACGTACCTGTGACTTGTGAACGTCGGCCACGGCGTAGTTCCCTTGGGAAATCCACTGGGTGCTTTCAGCCACCTGAAAGCCTGTTCCTGAGAGATTGATCCTGAATCGACCCTGAGGAGTGAAAGCAGAGGCACTCTCAGCACTTGCACATGCTCAGCAAAAGATGGTGCTGGTGAGCAACAAAACTGCACTGAGTTACTGAACAAGGCTGCAAGTACTGCAGTTTCTACACCTACACACTTACACATAAGTTAACTGAAGAAAACCTTAACCAGAGAGAATAAACCAGCCATCAAAACATACTGAAATCATAAAAAGAGGTATATTTATACCTTATATGCATATGATGTCAGTTCCTGCCTGAAAACAGTGAAACCTTCTCTGAATATATAAGACCACTAGCACCATGGAACTCCCTACATGTAGTATACATTGTACTACCGTATACTATACACAGCAGTGTTATTTTGGAGAGCCAGCTTGGCTGTGGGGAACTTGAAGGGCCTCCTAGGCATTCAGAGAAGGCCTAATGATTTCCAAAAGAATACATGTCTCTAATTTTGATTTAAAATTTGGATTGTAAGCCAATAATATCAGATCTCCAAAGTTGTAAGCCAATAATATCAGACCTCCAAAGTTGTAAGCCAATCATATCAGACCTCACAAGTTGTAAGCCAATCAGATCAGACCTCCAAAGTTGTAAGCCAATCATATCAGACCTCACAAGTTGTAAGCCAATCATATCAGACCTCCAAAGTTGTAAACCAATCATATCAGATCTCCTAAGCTATAAGCCAATCATATTAGGCTTGATCAAGTATTTTTGCTTGATATGAGTAATTTTCTACTGGCGGTTACCTGAAACATTTATGATAAACATATACTAGTCAATGGATGTTGACTCGAAGGCCCCTTATCATGCACTGTAACAAGTATTTTTTAGGTCCAACCTAAAAAAAACGACTTTAATTTGTTACAAGCAAAAGAAATTGGTTTATTCAATCAAAAAAAAAGGACTTTGAACGAACGATTATTTTAATCAAAGCATTTTTTTAGCTGAGTAAAACTTATTTAAATGCTTGTAGCAAACTGGAGTATATTTTATTAGGCTGCACTTTTTACAGTGCTTGTTTCATTTCAGACATATCACCAGTTGTCTTTAATTAAATGTCTTGGAGAAATTGTGTTTATACAAGTTGTCTTTAGTTTCTGGTGGGCCGCTATGCTTTATAGTTATTATCAGTGCGGCCTTGAGATGGAAAAGGTTGGGAACCCTTGATCTAGAACAAATCCAAAAATATTGGTGTCCACCACTGTTAGCTTAGCGCTAAGACTAAGATCTAAGTACTAGCTCTAATAGTCACTGTTTGCCTCTGGTGCCCTGCATACATGCAAATCAGTCAGCATGAATGGGTGGGGCTAAACTGCTGTTGCCAAAAAGTTGGATATATGTAAATTTGTTTATTGGCTAATTTATATATACTAAATGGTATGTTTTGAAATGTGTTTGCATTATATGTCGAAGTCTCATATTCCCAAACATATGGGGAATTTGGCGTTCCATCATAACGAGGCCCTCTTAACGACTTGATTTAAGGTTCCCTCTATCAGCACACAATACAGCAACCAAACCGTGTTGAACTGCAACACGTTTGTACTGTGGTTTGAAAGGGTTGAGAGTGACAGCCAAGGCTACACTTCCCCTCCAGTGGCTCGAGCAGGAGAGAAGTAGAGAGAAAGTGCCTGATTTATTGAGCTTTTCCCAGTGGTGGCACCTGTCTGAGGGCTGTCTGAATCCCATCTCTCAGCCGGGGAGCTAAAAGATTGAGGAATGAGTGCCAGGGACAGAGAGAGACAGAGATAGACTGAGCGAGTAGGAAAGAAAATGAACTAGAAAAAGCGTAGGCAGAGAAATAGAGTGATCCAGAGAACAAGCGCCGGAAAACGTCAAATCTGGACAGCTGTTGAACCAGGGTTTAGAAGCTTGATGGCTTCAGAGTTTGATGGCTTGTGCGCTGTCTGCACAGCCATCTGCTCTTCAAAGACAGGATTTGATAGCTGAAGACTCAGCACTGGAAACCTTTCAGAGAGACGATGCACATATTCATTTCTCTGCTGCTGAAGCTTTCCCGCAGTCTTTCACTGGTCCTGTATTAACGCCTCTGTCTACCAGACTCAGGATAAACAGAATAGACAGAACCGGACCAATATGTTCTGTTTCAGTCCATTTGGGCTGTATTTTATGCCCACAACATCCCATCACCTCCCAACAGCCTCCTCAGTTAGTTCTCATAAAGGGGGGGGGGGGTGCAGACTCACTGAGCACTCTATTAGATACCCCCTACCTTGTATCTACACTCAGTGCCCATTGTATCAGCTCCACTGACCATATAGGAGCACTCTGTAGTTCTACAGTTCCAGACTGTAGTCCATCTGTTTCTCTGTATACTTTACTACCCTGTTCTTCAGTGGTCAGGACCCCCACAGGACCACCACAGAGCAGGTATTATGTGGGTGTTGGATCAATCCAACTGCAGTGACAATCAACTGCAGTGACACTGACGTGGTGGTGGTGTGTTAGTGTGTGTTGTGTTGGTGTGTTAAGTGGATACCCAGTGTCACTCCTGGACTGAGAGTAGTCCACCAACCCAAAGTATCCAGCCAACAGGGTCCTTAAGTGACCACTGATGAAAGACTAGAGGATGACCAACACTGCACTGTGCAGCAGCAGATGAGCTATCGTCTCTGACTGTACATCTACAAGGTGGAGCAGCAAGGTAGGAGTGTCTAATAGAGTGAGTGGACACAGCGTGTCTGATCCACATGTGCCAGCACAACACACACTAACACACCACCACAAACCGCGTCAGTGTCACTGCAGTGCTGAGAATGATCCAGCACCCTAATAATACCTGCACTGTGGTGGTCCTGTGGGGGTCCTGGCCATTGTTGAATGGGTAATGGGGTAAAGGTGCACCCTTACTGGATTATTGCATTATTGTGCTAGCGCAATGCTAACAGAGGTGCTATAGCCACATAGGCTTGGAACTGCTTATCATTTTCTGCTTATGTTGTAGCTGATAGGTACAATGCTACAGTGAATCACACAGTGATGGTTCTGTTAGCCTGCTGCAGCTGTTAGCTAATAGTAAACATCAACATTTAGCATTTAAGTGCTAACATTAGCTAGCTACAAACAATTGGGAACAACCCAATTAAGGGGTAAGGTAAAAATGCTGAGAATCCGATTGATCACCAAACTCGCAGAGGTGTCATACACACCTGTGGACATCGGGCGGCGCTGTAGCAGTCTCCTGCAGTGGCGAAAGGCACCTTGTGGCCACCATGAGTGAAAGCGTACGTCCAGTCCGTGGCTGAAAGGCAAAAAGAGGGAACGGCATTCAGTGCAGTAGGCATTAGCGTGTGTGGGTGTGGTTGGGTTATGGTTTGGTCATCATAAAGCCTTTTTTAGAGCTGGTAAACTTACTTCCGCTATAATAAAGTATTCCTCAGCAGACCAACATCTGACCACTTTTCCTTTCACAGGTCACCACCGATGTCATAATAAGGATAGGTTATACATAATACGAGGGCAATTTGAACCAATCAACCCTTCGCCTTGTAATTGTGAGCATTCCGAATGCCGTAAACAGCTATCTTGAAACCATTAACCCCTTCGTTCTTGGACCTAATGAAACGCTGGGACCTTGGCAGCGAGACCTCCGCGCTAATCTCAGGTCACTGTGTTCGCCAGATCGCTGACATTAGGCAGAGCTGTAATTAAGCAGAGTGTTTACTCTGGATTTGCTCGGCCTCCCCCCCAAACCAGGTCCTCCACTACGGAGAAGAAGAGTGTCATTAACCTTTCCAAATGTCTGGCAGACACTCTCTCTGGCCAGAAAAGGCCTTATGGGGGGAATACACATACTCCTCCTTCGGGTTACTTTTCATATTGGGAAAAAAAAAGCTTTTGAGGAAAGAACAAACACATGTGGTTCATGCTCTCTTAGGGTTGTAATTCAGTTCATGAATCTGAGAGCCAGTGTATGCAGAAGTAAATATGTCAGGAAATAAGAGGTCCAGAAAAACCATGTCAAACCCCAGAAGAATGAGCCGTTTATGCAAATAAACCATGAGATGTTGTTCAGAGTCGCGCAAGATGTCTCTAATTAGGGATCCTTGTTTGGAGCCTACGATACCAGCCATGCTTTATGTTCGGTGTCCAAACTAATTGTACTTCGAAATGTCACAAATGCTTCAATATTTGAAAAGTTGCATTACAAAATGCTGAAATCAATAACAGCTGACGTATAATGGAGAACACGTTTGTATGTGCATGGCTATCAGAGCGTGAAATAAGCCCTGGTATTTGGGGATTTTGGCGGGGGGGCGTCCCATGTTGGTGTGCCAATCCTAGGTTGGGTGGCTGCTAACTCATTCATCATAGTGGTGCTGGTATTAGCATCAATGGCAAATGTTTGGTTTAACAGTCTTGCTCTGGAAATGTTCTTTTCTAGTTTGGTAGGTCTTCCAAACATATGGCGGATGGCGGCTCGGTGGCGGTAGAGGAAAGCAATGTCGCCTCACAGCAAGAAGTGCCTGGGTTGGATTCCCCGCTTGGGTGTCCAAAGTCCTTCCTGTGTGGAGTTTGTATGTTCTCCTTGTGTCTTTTCGGGTTTCCTCCCATAGTTTCCTGCCTTCCGCCCAATGACTGCTGGGATAGGCTCCAGCATCACCCGTAACCCAGAAGGATAAGTGGCTCAAAAGACGAATGAATGAAACAAAGACATTTGAACCTCTCATGGCCAGATGGTGCCACCATCAGCATTAATGCTGATATGTTTTTTATATGTTAGCATATGTTGAGGTATTGGCTATGTTATTATTGAAATGTGTGTGCACACAAAACGGGCTGCTAAGAACATGTGTATCAACACCTTCTGAGCTCATTTCAAAGATACCATGATAATACAGATAACCCTGCTCACTATAATAGCATATTGTGGTATTAAGTTTTCATACATAATTTCATTTCATTTCACCATTTTCAAGAATTTCTTTGCAGTGTTCCGTAACTTCCATGTTTTTTTATTAGGAACAGCATTCTCAAACTCTTTGTTTTGAAAGCAGCCCGAACCCTTCATAGCATGGATTCAGCAAGGGACTGGAAACATTCCTTTCCTTCGAGATTCTTGCCCATGTTGACATGACTGCATCATGTAATCGTGGCAGATTTATCAGCTGCACATTTATGTTGTAAATCTCCCATATACCACATCCCACATATGGTGACGGGAGAGACCACTGTACTGCACTGATCACACATGTTCATGGAACCAGTTTAAGGTCACTTGCGCTTTGTGACAAGGCACATTATCATGCTAGAAATGGCCATTAGAAGACAGTAATAAAGGAATCAAATGGTCAGACTTCATACAGTGTGGATTTGAACGGATAGGTATTGAGAAGCCCAGTATGTGCCAAGAAGACGTTCCCCTAACTAGGCAGGTTGGGTTCATGGACTTGTGCTGTTTTTTAATTGCACCTTCTGCAGGAATCAAGATTTTCCAGGAGACATCTAATCTGTAACTGCCCAGGTTGGGTAAGCTTCCTCCCATTGAGGCTTCTGAACTTCATGTGTTTAGCTCAAGAACAGGGCGTAGAGAGCTTGATGGACTGGGTTTCCATGGCCGAGCAGCTGCAGCCAACCCTTACATCACCAAGAATAACGCAAAGCGTTGAATGCAGTGGTGTAAAGCATGCCGCCACTGGACTCCAGGGCAGTGGAAATGTGTTCTCTGGAGTGATGAATCACGCTTCTACGGCTGCAGATCCGATGGACAAGTCTGGGTTTGGACACCTGATCATCACACCTATATGTGCTTGTTGGACATCCCCTTCCAAGACCTTGAGAATTCATTTGGTGTCGCCCTCTCTTTGCAGCTATGACAGCCCCCAGGCTTTCCACGAGAGTTGGTAGCTGTTCAGTCAAAAGAGCATTTGTGAGGTCAAGCACTGATGTTGGATGATTGATATTCCAGTTGATTCCAAAGGTGTTCAGTGGGGTTGAGGCCAGACCACTGGACTTCCTCCACACCAAAATCATCAAACCATGGCTTTATGCTTTACGCTTTGTGCACAGGGGTAAAGGCACGCTGGAAAGGCAGTTTACCAGGAAGGGAGAAGCATATAGTTGTGTAAAATGTCTTTGGATGGTGTAACATTAACATTACCCTGCGCTGGAACTAAGGGGCTGAGCCCAAACCCTGAAAAACAGCCCAAGACTAATACCCCTCTTTCATCAAAACCTTATTGTTGGCACTATGCATCCCTGCCATCTGCCAAACCCAAGTTTGGTGTGGTTGCTGTGGCTCAGCAGATAACACCATTACCCACCGGGGAGCTATCAGGTGCGACTGGGGTTCGGTTCTGGGTGACTA
This sequence comes from Semaprochilodus insignis, assembly GCA_034552555.1. Taxonomy (NCBI): domain Eukaryota; kingdom Metazoa; phylum Chordata; class Actinopteri; order Characiformes; family Prochilodontidae; genus Semaprochilodus; species Semaprochilodus insignis. The sequence continues at coordinate 26,134,636 of CM067494.1, forward strand.
TGCTGTGCTACACCAATAAGAGTCCTTGGGCAAGACTCCTAACACTACATTGGCCTATCTGTAAGCTTAACCTTGTAAGCTGCTCTGGATAAGGGTGTTTCAACTAAATTCCTAAATATGTAAATATTAATTTGTCCATCTGTCCACTACTTCAGAATCCATTCCAACTGATGCTTGGCATTGCACCTAGTAATCTTAAGCTTGTGTGCAGTCACTCGGCCACTGAAACCCCATTTCATGGGGTAGCTAAGAACAAATTCATTTGTGGGTGCAGAATCCTTGTAGACATTATACCTGTCAAATCAAAGATCTTCATTCTAACCATGGCATTGTTGTTACACACTGGTGTTAGCTATACCGCTAGTTTGGTTGGCATGATCACCCACTGCACGCCAGCCTGTGAGAACGTCTTTAGAATGACAGCTATCTCTTCAGCCAGCGGCACTGCCAGCCGACCCAACCTCTCTATAATCTCTGTTATTTCCTGTTCTTTTCAGGAGCAGGGGCCATATGTTTGCCTTTCTGCACCCCCACCCACCTTCACTCAGTCACCAGATCGTGTGGGGAGGGGGTTCACAGGGATCAATTTGACCTCACAACTGCACGACTCTGACGCACACGCCAACAGGAACTTCCACCTCGGCTAGTTCTTAGGGAGACGTTTCGGATTAGCGAGGCTTATGTATGAAGTGGTTTATAGGAAACAGTGCTATGAAGACACGTACATCACATAACCAAGCGTTCTGTCCAAACGTTCCAGCATGTTAAATACAGCACGGATGGTAACCTTATACTCCGGCCTATTAGACTTGATCTCCTTTTGACGCAACGTCATCTGGCCGTCCAAATCTATCAAGTGTCCACATCAATACTCAAAGTGGTGTACGCAAGAAAGCTGTTGACACAAGCCTGAGAGGTTTCAGATTTTGGAGAGTTCAGGGAGGTTACCGAAGTCCAGACATGTTCTTTCGTCCAGATGTGGACAGGGGTGCAGAGTGAGGGAGCTTTCCAGATCAGCATGCGTGTGCATATGTGTGGAATCGGTCATTCTTGGACAAAAGCAGATACAGCTGCTGAAGAACAACACCGCTCTCGTAGCCAGAGGTCATAAATCAATCTCCGTGACATGCGGTCAGACAAGTGGACCGAACTAAAACTGAGCAGGAGGAACGTCACATGTAAAGACTAATAATGAATCTGTGTCGGGTCTACAAGACTAGTTCAATACCTTAAACTGCAGACCTAATATTCTGTGTATTATTCAGTTATTACTATAACACACAGTTCAAATACAACATATTACATCAACAAACATTACTGATAAAAGTACAACGCGAATGCTTAGAATTATTGTCATACTGATATGCGTTATATAAACCCATCAATTCATATAAAGTGCTGGCTGACATATTTTAAACAAAGACAAATCTTAGATATTCTTAGATGATTGATTCACTAATACACGGATTCTGTTAACAAGTTGATTTAGCTGCTTAAAAACTATAATTATACTGTAATTATACAGTAATTATACAGTAATTACACTGTAATAAACTATTTAGTTATTTTTTATCTCAAGCATGAAGTTATCTGCCTTGAGGTCCAATCACTACTTTTGAAGTATGAGGTATTCTGGAAATAAACTTTTTAAAAACTTATACAGCTTTCTTGATTAAGTAATCACCTACAGAATCCACCACAACATACAGAATTGTTTCTTTCCTAAAAAGGCCAGTCTGGTGAAGTTTTCAAATGAGCTAAATTCCAAAATACTCTGGCACCTTTGAATCTTGACTCACCTGGGTGAATTTTTAAGGATATTGTCAAAATTAGACTAAATATCACATAAAGCTAGGACATAATGTACATCAAATACGTTCAATACATGTATGAATTTGAAGCCTATTAAAATCCCCATTATATAAACATAAAAAGGCATTGCCTGTCTATCACTTCAGTAGTTGTACTTAGCACATGGAGGCCATGCTATACTGATGCTAATCCTTGAGCAAGACTCTTAACATCACATTAGCCTCCCTCTGTAACAGGATTAAAACTGTACATCACCCCGATTAAGAGAATCTACAAAGTGCTGAGTAATTGTTTTGGGTAAAGTGATGATAAGAACCAAGACAGTCTACACTGAAATGACCAACAGTATCTCAAAATTACCAGGAGCATCAAGTTGGTAAATGCCAACATGCTGTCACTAAATGGATCTACATGGAATACCACACATTTAAGTGGGGAAATGAATCCAAAACACCTAGAAGAACCGGATAGTGGAAGTAAAACAGACTAGTCAACTAATTGACTTTACTGCTTGGTAATGACATTTAAACTTGATGTTGATTAATTAAACCCATTGTTGACTTAATGTACTATTTGACTTACTAATGATGGTCATCTTGCTGAGGTCCAGTCTGACCCGGGTGAAGGTGGACAGGCCGGCGGCTGAATAATCTGCCCGACAATGACAGTCCTCTCTCCTGCTGAGGTTGGCTGGGCACTGAGTGGGGTCCATCAGCCTGCACAGCAATGACAACAACAGCAATAAACAATGACATGAACATAGAATTAAATTATGCAATACATGCATTGGATTCTAATCATTCCATGATTTGAGCTGTAGTCGTTTGACTTATCATATGTAAGAAAACCGGCGATTACGGTCATAAAATCTGATTAGCATTCAAAGCCGTTGTAAAATATTAACATTAATTGAACCGTTGTGCCGTTTACATGGACCACTGAGACAGATGAGACCAGTGTTAAACATATCCTATGCAAGAACTCGTATATAGCTCCCCATTAAATTAGGTATATTTAATAACTATGTAGTTACACATTAACAATACATGTCACAAAAATGTAACTACCAGTGATGTACTGGCTGCTACAAATGGATTATGGTAGGATAGGTTTTTACAGTAGTACAGATTTTAAACTGCATCTTTTGCCCAGTTACTGTGGGATATTTGTGTGGGATTAACAGCAATATGCAATTTCATATCATATACATGATACAAGATCAATAGACATCTTCTGTTGCTGTCTGTTTAAATACTATCACGTCACAGAGTGAGATAGAACATTGGTTAGCTTACCTAACACGTCACACACACGCACATGCCTGCCAATAGGCTTATGTAGTGTTAAACCCTTGTTAGGAAAACGGTTCACCTGGTTATGCATATGTAATTACACTGTTATAGACCTATTATTACATGTCCAGTAGTTATCCTGTTGTTCCATGTATTGTTAATGTGTTTTCAACACAGCATTAGAGACACCTTATATAAATTGTGACTAAATATAAAACTTTAGTCTCATAACTGTATGTTAACACAACAATAGCCAACTCTAAATAAGTTGTGTTTATTGCTATTATTATTAACAATAAATTACACAAATTGAACATTTTATTAATATGGCGAGTCATCATATTTTCTAATGTGGTATGTCAGCACTGTAGGCTGCTGTATTACTTAATGTAGCCTTTCACACTGGCTGTGCGAGCTAGTATATATATATATATGTATGTATTGCTGGCCTCTTTACATCTATGTAACGTTTACATAAGCAATACATGGTTGATAAAGACAGAACAGGCCTCCTCTGTTTTCTTCTTACCTGTATCCAAAAACCTCAGAGAAGTTCTCACCCTCCCCGGCCGAGAGAGTGATGTACTCTTTCGGGCTGTCTGTGTTCATTTCTGAGCAGTAGATCTGAGCAGAAGAGAGAGAAAGAGACAGAGACAGAGAGAGAAGGAGAGAGAGAGAGAGACAGTGCAGTAAGTGACCGGTGGTCTAAATGAATGTGGAGGGGGTACAAATGTGGTGGGATTCTCACTTTAAGCTCTTTGCCCTGCACGCTCAGAACCTGTTCTCCATCAGACACAACACCAGTTTGGATCTGCACATGCCTGCAGCTCGTGGACAGATGACCTGAAAGAGGGAGAGAGGGAGAGAGAGAGAGAGAGAGAGAGAGAGAGAGTAAAAGACATTCGACTTTTAAAGATCTTTCTGATCAAGTCGTAACTGTCTACACTCATCATCAAAAGAACAAAAAGCTGCACCCAGAACGAATCAACTGACAGGAATGACACTTGGTGGGTAGGTTTGATTCAGGTTTCATGCTTGGCCACGCATGTGACATAAGCAAGGACGGGTCTTATCGCTGTACCTGACTGACCCAACAGCCATGGTTGTAGACATTCAGTGAGCAGTGATGTCCTCCATGAGTCATCCTGTTAGTACCAGCACCATTGGCAGACGGCTGCACGACACAGGTCTACATGCACACAGACCTCTACAACGATTGTCCTTAACACCACGTCAGCGTCACCAAAGACTGCAATGGTGTGGTGCCAGACTGTCATGGAGTGACTCAGAATGGCAGCGGGTCATCTTCAGTGACGAGTCCCGCTTTTGTCTTGGTGGAGACGACCAACGAATCTGTGTGGAGGCACCGTGGTCAGCGCCAAGATAAACGGTTTGTTGTCATGTGTCCAGAAGGCCTGGTGTCACTTCACCTCCACCCCTACCGCACAATCTGCAGGAACTGTGTGAGAATATTCAAGCTGCATGGGATGGATTATCACAGGACACCATTAGGAACCTCTTCAGCTCCATGCCGAGACGCCTGGCATGTTGCGTTCGCCACACTGGGAGACACTACTTTTGTATAAACATTGTGCATATCAGTCTAAATTTATCCTGGTAACCTTTATCTTCCTTCCCAATACCACTGCAATCCCACACCTCCTTCAGGGTGCAGGTATTCTTTTGATGATGAGTGTATTTGTAGAAATGTAAATAAAGTGCATCATCTTTTTTATAGCCCTTATTTACTTTATTATTATTATTATTATTATTATTATTATTATTATTATGTAATAATAATACATGTATTATGTACTACTAATTCTACTCAGCAGCACAATGAAGGTTTAGGCCTGGGATTATGGATAGCGTCACGCTAATGCACTCCAGAACAGCTTGCTTTGAGTGTTATGACAGCGCTGAGGTCTGGATGATGTATTGCACACTCACAGGAGGGGTTACTGCAGGGCTTACGGCCCTCTGGTCTGGAGGTGGAGAGGCATTCATCACTGAGGTCCCCTTCTGTTGAAATACACTGCACTGAGCGCTCCATCCAGCCTTCACCACAGCTCACAGAACACTGCACACAGACATACACACATCGTTTAGTCTTTCTGAGACTAGCCTTCAAAGGAAGAATCAATAGTGTGAAGGAACTGAATCAATAAAGGACAGGAAATGGCTTGAGGTCATGTTCAAACTGTATATTTTCCTTCATATCTTTTATGCAAACTCTTTGTCAGATGTGCACTTATGCATAATGTCATCATGTGACCCTTATTAGCCAATAGAGCAATGGTCACCAACCCTGCTCCCGGAGATCTACTTTTTTGTGGAGTCTGGTTCCAAATACAATCTGCCAGACCTGCTGCAGCTAATTACCTCCTCAGACGTCTCTGATTGGCTGGATCAGAGGTATTAGTGTTGGGTAAGTGTGTTAGACACGGACTGGATCTAAACTCTGAAGGAAGGTAGATCTCCAGGAATAGGGATGGTGACCACTGCAATAGACTTTGACTGTTTCCCAAAACAATGATCTGCTAATATCCATATAATTCCATAATCAATGTGCATTCCTAGTTAAGGCACTCACAGGTCCCCAGGTGCCCACTCTCCAGGTGTGGCTAGGCGAACAGGGGGGCAGATTGCAGACCATGTAACTTTCAGGAGGGGTCCCGGGGCAGTTTGACGACGCCTGGTGGCCGTACTCATAGTTGTCAATCCCAGCATGCACCTCACTGCAGGACACCAGCCTCCTCTGATAGCCCTGTCCACAGGTGACAGAGCACTGGAGACCAAACAAACAAACAAACAGATAACAACAAGTAAATAAGGAGAATCCACACTTTATCCATGAGTAGGGTCAGTCTGCAGACCCCCTAGTGGTCATATTGACACATATCCTGTCCCATTATGAGATTAAGTACGACACTGTTGGCTCTCTGTGTATGAAATGCTGTGACTACATGTTGAGCTGCTAGTGAGCAATGAGGAGTGAAGGAGACGAGTGAGGACCACCTGCTTTACACCGCTCACCAAACCATCTTTATTTGACCTGCTTCCATCTCTGCTCTCACCTCAGTCCATTCTCCTGTGATCCAGATGAACTCACAGGGTTGAGTGTTACACGGCTCGGTATCTACTGGTCTCCGGGAGTCCGAGCAGTACATCTCATGCACCTCATGTTCGTTGTGATCCAGGCACACCACTGTCCTGCGCCGGCGGCCAGAACCACATGTTTCACTACACTGTAACGACAAGGATGAAGGCTTGTCAACAGGGCTAGTTAGAAGGATGTGCAAGTAAATTATGAATGGCAATATTATGACTTGATCCAGTTGTTAAGTTTAATATACTGGAATAATAATCATACAACATAAAATGTGCCATAACTTCGAAACAAACTGCATAGTTTTTCCCCCTTTTTAATTCCTCATCAAAAGAACAGCTGCACCCAGAAGGAGGTGTGGGATTGCAGTGCTATTGGGAAGGAAGATAAAGGTTACCAGAAACAATAAATGATGATCAATTTAGACTGATATGTGCAATATTTATTGAGGTACACATACAGAAGTAGTGTCTCTCAGTATGGTGTCGGGCCGCCATGTTTGCTAACACAACGTGCCAGACCTCTCGGCATGGAGTTGTAGAGGTTCCTAATGGTGTCCTGCGATAATCCATCCCATGCAGCTTGAACATTCTCACACAGTTCCTGTGGAGTGGAGGAGTGGAGGTGTAGTTACACCAGGCCTTCCGGACATGTGATGCGTGACAACAAACTGTTCATCTTGGCGATGACCACACACAGATTCTTTGGTCGTCTCCACCAAGACAAAAGCGGGACTCTGAGTCATTCTGAGTCACTCCATGACAGTCTGGCACAACACCATTGCAGTCTTTGCCGATGGTGACGTGGTGTTAAGGGTAGTCTTAACGGTCTCTGTGCATGTAGCCCTGCGTCATGCAGCTGTCTGCCAAAGGTGTTGGCATAACAGGATGACTCATAGAGGGCATCACTGCTCACTGAATGTCTGCAATCTTGGCTGTGGGGTCAGTCAGGTACAAGACAAGACCTGCCCTTGTTTACGTCACTTGAATCATTGGTATGTCTCATAATGTCAAACCTACCCACCAAGTTTCATTCCTGTTGGTTGATTCTTTATGGGTGCAGCTATTTGTGCAGCTATTCTTTTGCTGATGAGAGTAATTAAGGTTTGTGTAGTGAGTAACACTGCCGCTCTCTACGCAACCGACTTATGATTCAGTTCCCCGTCTTGGCATACACACTGTGCTACACCAATAAGCGTTCTTAGGCAAGGCATCTTACATTTACATACTATTTTTGGCAGTCTCTGAATAAAGTGTAAGTCACTAGAGATGTTAGCATCAGCCAAATGGGTGAATCAAAACCAAGAGTGGAACCTAATTGCTGAAACACCTGGGGTTCACCATCAAAACCATCATCTTCCTTCCTATAGGAAGGTGTTGGGTTCAAATCCCTACCTAAGGTGTTACTGCAACAGTAAGGCATGCATGTCAGCAATATATAGCCCTGAAATTTTTAGAAAAGCCACAATAATTATGGTTTGTGTAGTGGGTAATATTGCTGCTCTCTATGCAGGGTTCAGTTCCCCATCTTGGCCAAGCACCTTATGCTTTACCAGTGAGTAGGGATGCTCTGAATGTTTGACAACCGAAATTATTTGTCCAAAAATGGCAAAGAAAATCACTTTCGGTGGTCGGCCACACAAGCAAAAAGATTAAATGATTAATACCAAACAATGACGTTTTTAATGTCACTCTTACCTTTATTTGGTTCCTGGATGTAGACGGGAGCCAGAGTGTTACTTAGTTTCAAGCATTCGAGCCAAACGGAACTCCAGAAAGAGCAAATAACAGAACTCTCATATGCTTTTGCTCTCTCTGTGTATCACAGTAACACAAACCCCAAATTTACAATAACGCGATAAAGTCGTAGCCAGCGTGGAGTGAGGAACTCTCTGTAAATACAGCAAACATGTTGGCTGGGATGGGTTTAAGTCATATTGTGCTTTGTTGGTGTGTCTGCTGGGATGTTGTTGGTGTGTCTACTGGGATTTACATTTATGGCATTTAGCTGACGCTCTTATCCAAAGCGACTTACAAGGTCATTCATATAACAGGTAGGCCAACGTAGCGTTAGGAGTCTTGCCCAAGGACTCTTATTGATGTAGCACAGCACAGTTACCCAGACCCAGGAATTGAACCCCTATCTCCCACATGGGCCGGTAGCTCCCTGGAGGTTAGTGGTGTTATCCGCTGAGCCACACCAACCACGATGTGTCTGGTGGGATGTTGTTGTTGTGTCTGGTGGGATGTTGTTGGTGTGTCTGCTGGGATGTTGTCTGTGTGTCTGCTGGAATGTTGTCGGTGTGTCCGCTGGGATGTTGTTGGTGTGTCTGCTGGGATGTTGTCAGTGTGTCTGCTGGGATGTTGTCGGTGTGTCTGCTGGGATGTTGTTGGTGTGTCTGCTGGGATGTTGTCAGTATATCTGCTGTGATGTTGTTGGTGTGTCTGTTGGGATGTTAAAATGTTCCGTGTTTTTAATCTGCTGTTTAGTAACTGTTTTTTCTTTGAAACCAAGACAAAAATACATCCCAGCAACAGCAAAACTGTTCTGGTCCAAATCTGGCCCACATTCCTCATTTTTGTCTGGCCCAATTGCCAGATGGGTTGATGACACTTGGTTGGACCTCTCCCAGTAGCAAGATGTGGGCCACATATGCACCACATTCGGGCCACGCCTCAGCCAAAAGAAGCCAATTCTGCTGTATCTGTGCCAGAAGTGGACCAGATCTGTTTTGGGACAGGTGGTGCAAATCCATGTTGTAAATATGTGGGCCACCTTTGGCTCACAGCAGATTACCAGTGCCGACAGTGTTTCAGCTTCGGCCAAAACAGTTCATTTCGGTGCATCCCTACCAGTAAGAGTCCAAACTACAAGGAGGCAAAGCTACCAACCCTGTATTTGCCTACCTCTCAATAAACTGCAAGAATAGGAGCACGAGGTCATCACTATAAGCAGAGTACATAAGCACGCATCACCATGTCTTGTACAGTTGCGTCGGAGAGGAGGACAAACACCACAGTAACTCAAAAGAGGGCTTTAAATCACCGCAAAAGGAACGTTCAGGGGGGCATTTATTTGAGGACCAGCTACAGTGAACGGGGTTGCGCTACAGAGATCGAGGATGAAAGATGAAAGCAAAGCGTTCTGTTTAAACGGCAGTGACACTGTGCACTCAGGCTCTAATGGTTTTCCATTAGCGTGTCTACGCCAAACTGCTCGCATGTGTTTGTTCCCTGAGTTGTGCCCCTGAGCTGGACTGATTATCTTAGCCATGTTTTGGAGGCCTCTGCGCAGCCTCGCGCGTCACACACACTGTAAACCACTTCAGCTCTTAGGAACACACACTCCATCTGCTCTTTATCCCACTTTACATCAGATCCCCACCAGGAGACTCGGTTCTCATGATAGGGGTATTCCCTACGCCAGACAGCCATGCAATGATCCAACTCTAACTCAGCAACCTCTGCTGCCATGGCTGCTTGGCAAACACGTCCCAGAATTCCCAGAAGTAAAGGAACATGACGCATGCTCTCAAAGAAGGTATGTGCAATGATATAAATGGGCTGACAGCATTCGCTAACAGTTCCTAGAAACATCCGAAGCAGCCAGCAGATACAGAAAGGTCTCCCATTGCCATTTAAAGGAAGTTTTACCACGGTTGTTCCCTCTTTTCTTCCATTTTTAATGGCCCCATGCTAAACACAGTCCACTTTTGAATGTGCCTACAATGGGCATGCAAATGTCAGATCTGGACAGGAACAATGGAAGACTCTTATCTCAAAAATGCTTACCAGGCAAAAGCAAAACATTATGACCACTCACAGATGAAGCTAATACTGTTGGTTATCTCATGACAACAGTGCAGGTCAAGGTCTGGAATACACAGGACAGCAAGCAAATAGTTCTCTTAGTGGAGGTGTTGCCAACGTGTTAGCTACAGACTGGTCGGTGTGCTCATGCTAACTCCTGTCCACTGTTGAAAGTGCCTACGATGGGCATGCAAATGTCAGAACTGGACCTTAAAGCAATGGAAAACAGTCGTCTGGCCCATTGAGTCCCATTATCTTTCACATCACATGATCAGCAGGTGTATGTACCTGGGAAAATAATGGCACCAGGATGCACTGTGGGAAGAAGACAAGTCGGCGGAGGGAGTGTGATGCTCTGGGTGATCCTCTACTAGGAAACTCTGCCATTCGTGACATCAGTTTAATACCTGCTACCTACCTAAACAGTGTTGCAGACCAGATACACCCCTTGCTGCAATGGTATTCCCTGATGGGGAACAACCATGCACCCATTGTTTAGGAATGGACTGAGTGTTCAAATACTTTCTGGCCTCACATTATTTCTCATAAGGCTGCATCAGATATATCAGCAATATAATAACAGTAATTGGCTTATTGTGTGTATAGAGCAAAAATATGACGATTCCTATTGTGCACCCCTAAATTTCATATTTGTCCCAGCTATCTTTGAGTTTTACTAGTCTGGTAAGTCAGAACTTGGAAAGGATTCTCTGTTTAAGGGAATATTTTTATGCTGAAAAGACATGGAGATAAGTACGTAAGTCTGAATTTTGTTGCATGTCAACAAGTTGTGTGATGAAAATTGAGTAAAACCACAAAAGAAAGGAAGGCTTTGAGACAAGTGACTTTAGAAATCTGACTTTAAAAATCCATGACGAAGCCAAACTCCTGACGTACCCGAGGTAACTAGAGATATGGACCCCGGAATCTTGCAAATTGCTCTCTGATTTTGGCGCACCCCAGGCTCCCAGGCAGCCTTGCCAAGACGCTTCAGAGGGTCCAGAGAGCTAAAGTAAGCACAACCAACTTCAAACTTTACAGGATTATAGGGCATTATAGGGCATCATGTCCTCTTTCTAACCACACATCACTTTTATTGTAGTCTATAGGAAGCTGGAGATAATGAGGTTCAAATATTGGATCTTTGAAGCACTGTGGATCAGGGGAGACACGTTTGAATGAATCCAAACTCCAAATGCCAGTAGAGCATGATGTGCCCTTTCCAACAAGCCCAACATTGGGCTTTCAGCAATCACATTGCTAGCTTTGAGGAAACCAAAGATACAGACTCTGAAACCACCAGGCTCCTCACCCTCCGTGTTGTTAGTGTCATAATGGCGTGACTAGTTGGCTAGTTGATAAAGCTTAAAGCATCATCGTCGAGTAGAAGTCACATAAGCTTCTATTATATACTGGCTATATTGTAACCCCAGTGCAAAACTAAAGGAGCAGCCTCTGGACACCAAACATGACTTGGCTGATTAACTGTACTCAGAAGGTCCATCATGAGACTTTGATTTTTCACCAGTGTCTTTAAACGGAGTGCCTGCATTTAAGAATCATGTGCTGAATGTGCCCCGAGTGCCAAACAGCTTTAGTGAGGCAGTCCGACCCAGGGAACGGCCGGTACAACACTAATAAACTCCAGCTGCTCCTCCTCTCCGTGGCAGGGGGGCAGGAGACGCCTTCACCAGAGGACTGCTCTCTACACTAATTAGACTTTCCTTCAGAGCGCTCTAACTTCACGCTGCTACGTGACCTACATTCAAAGTTTGCTCAACTTTTCTGTCAACTTTTCTTTAAGGCAGCAAGAAAAGAGGAGAGAACTCCAAGCCGGCTGCAGGTCTGCATGTGTCAAACTTAGCTTTTCCTTATTCTAAGTTATGAGAGTGAGGGACTGAAGTGCGAATCCACATTATTCTGTAACTTATACAAAATACCATATATTATTCATGCCATAGCAACAAAACACCATGAATTATTCAAAAACTACTATAAAGTACTACAAAGTATTCAGTAACTAATATAAAACGGTATAAAATATTCATACCACAAAATGCTATGAATTATTAAGTAACTAACATAAAAAAAACATTATAAATTATTAATGCCACTACTATGAAGTCTTACATAACTGCTAAGAACGATTCAGCTACTTTTCTATAAATAATGGTTCTATAAACTGCTATACATTATTCAATAGCAGCAATCCAATAACTGCCAAAAATGATTCATTAAGCACTATTCATTTTTGATAACTACTATAAATTATTCAGTAAATTATTCAAAATGCTATCAGTTTTTCAGTATCTACTATAAATGATAAATTCTGCACATAATGCAGCAATTACTATGAATTACTCAGTAAGTACTATAAATTAATCCGTAACTACTATGAATTACTCAGTAAATACTATAAATTACCCAGTAACTTCTATGAATTACTCAGTAACTACTATGAATTACTCAGTAAATACTATGAATTACTCAGTAACTACTATGAATTACTCAGTAACTACTATCAGTTACTCAGTAACTGCTATGAATTACTCAGTAAATACTATGAATTACTCAGTAACTACGAATTACTCAGTAACTACTATGAATTACCCAGTAACTACTATGAATTACTCAGTAACTACTATCAATTACTCAGTAACTACTATCAATTACTCAGTAACTACTATCAATTACTCAGTAACTACTATCAATTACTCAGTAAACACTATGAATTACTCAGTAACTACTATGAATTACTCAGTAACTACTATCAATTACTCAGTAAATACTATGAATTACTCAGTAACTACTATGAATTACTCAGTAAATACTATGAATTACTCAGTAACTACTATCAATTACTCAGTAACTACTACAAATTACCCAGTAACTACGAATTACTCCGTAACTACTATGAATTATTCAGTAAATACTATAAATTACTTAGTAACTACTATGAATTACTGAGTAAGTACAATTAATTACTCAGTAAATACTATGAATTATTCAGCAACTACTATCAATTACTTACTAACTACTATGAATTACTCAGTAAGTACTATAAGTTATTTAGTAACTACTATGAATTACTCAGTAAGTACTATGAATTACTCAGATAGTACTATGGAGTACTTAGTACCTTGAATAAATTATTCAGCAATGGCTATGAATTATTCAGTAAGTAAGTAAGTAAGGTAGATATAAGACTGAGGATCTGAGTTACGGGTCACATGGGTCCTTGTGGAATAAGGGGTTAATATAAGCGTGAAAGGGTTAATCAGTCCATATAAATCACTAATCCCCATTAGGCACCTACTTTTCACTTAGTTTCACAGCTTGTCAGCCCCTACTACCGTTCTATAAGCATGTGTGTGTGTGTGTGTGTGTGTGTGTGTGTGTGTGTGTGTGTGAACAAAAGCATATGATTTCTATCAGAGAGCAGAACTCTCCTCTTCACCTCCTCTAAAGAAGGCTTGGCACTCCGCCAGTTACCGGCTGGGAGAGGTGCTCTAGTTTAACGGCCCACCCCTCTCTCTCTCTCTCTCTCTCTCTCTCTCTCTCTCTCTCCCGCTCTCGTTCTGCATGATTATGTCACTCACCGCTTGCCACTCTCCCTGACTCCATCTGTAACGTGTGGGACAGTCCTCCAGTCGGCAGGTTTGGGTGGACGGTGGGCGGGGGGACTGGGAGCACTCTGAGTCCGGGATCTTGCGCTGATCTCCAATCTGACAATAAACCTCTCTCTGCTGCATGCCGGCACCACACGAGGTCGAACACTACCGAGTCAGACAGGGTAAGATATCAGCATGTTTGTTTCATTAAACCTTAAAAATTCAAACTTCTTATTCATTATTTAGTCTTCAGTAGAGAAAGACGTGTCTGGTAGCTACTACAAAACCCTGGAGATAATATGATAATATGTAAATACGTATGTGTATATATATATATATATATATATATATATATATAATGTGTTGTTCAATGTAGGCACTGTGAGAAAGTGGAAAGATTACCATTAAATAATAACCATAATAATATTAGCCACATAATACAATGAATATGATGAAGGCTTAACCCTTAGAACATCCAGTTTCTGTCAACAATAACAAAATCATGTAATATGACTTTCAGCCTCCATATATTTTTTTATAATTTCAAATAATGATACATTTGTCTTTGTAAGAAGAGGAGATATTATAGTTACAGTTTATTATGCTTTATTATCATGAAAATGGTTTGTCACATGTACAGTCTTGTTTTGCAGAAAGACAAACAACCACTTATGTGTTTCTGTTTTTATCATTGATAAACATTATTCCATTCTATGTACATACATGGTTGTCACATTACAGCATTTTAAATAGGCGTTATGAAGTTCTGAAAGTGACAGTGTCAGTAAGGTTCTATTATTGGAAACATTTAGCCTCATTTATAAGGGGGTAATTCTACATGGTGATTCCAACTTGTGCATGACTAAAGATGTAAACAAAGTTAACAGAATATTAGTTCATGAAATGATTACAAACATGTGGCCTAATGTCTGACACATATATCACTATCGTACAATTATCAGGATAGCGTCACTGTTGGAAACAAAACCTATGACATCCAGTGTTCTTTTACATTCTGTGGAGTTATGTTATTAAAAACGTTTCAGCAGCTTCAACTCTTTTCTAAGGGGGAGATTTTGCTGGGTAATTGTAACATTTATGCATAATTTAATGGTGAAGATGTGAAATGCTCCATTATAGAGAAACTTACAGAGTAGGAATTTTCAGAGTGGTGGTGATAGAAACCCTCAAAAATACCTCTAAAAACAGCCTTTTAACAAAACGTTGGTTCATTATATATTTTTTCAAATAATTACTATATATATATACATATCATAGAGGGGAAAAACCTAACTGAACTGTAATGTAAGTCAATGGAACCAGACAAAAAGTGTTTTGGGGCAATTTCTGTAGGTCCATTTATCATGAAATTTCCACACAGTGTAAACGGCAGCTGCTGTGTTCGAATGATGCATAAGTAAGTAAAAATTGACAAAAATGGAGGTACATGTTTTTCATTGGACAGTGACGATACATATATCATTGTGGAGAGGTACATAAAAGCTGTTCTGAGGCAAACTAATACATTTTATTATTATTATTCTTAAACAGACGTACTACTATTTTACTGTTATCAGGATATTGTCACTGTCCACACATGCTTTTAAAGCTCCAGCTACCCTTTAGACTCTGTAGAGGATTAATACAAATGTTGCACAATTGCTTGCAATAATATTTCTCCTGAATGAAACATACCCTGAAGCGTAAACATTTTGGAGATACAAGCGCAAACATAAACATCATCAACATAAAAGAAATGTGCAGGTTCACTGGTAAATAAAGTTGCTATATGTGCAGTAAAGACATGGCAACCCCTGGTTCCCATCACCACTGCACAGTGTCTGTATAAGTTCCTCTACAGCGAACCATTTCACATCAAACCACTCTGAATGACTTTGCCTGAAAGGCTTTGGATCTTTAAGACTGAATCATGCCGTGAATGCATTTGGAATAATCCGTGGAATTCCCTTTCAAAGAGTTTGTTTTATGGCACATTGGGAATTATTATTGCTGTAGTCAGAGCGGCAGCGACTATAAGAGCAGAGATAACAGTCTTATTTATTTCATGCGCTGCAATGAAAAGATCCAAAGCCGCAATCCTAGAATCAGGGATTTTCCACTGCCCTATCTCAAACGCCAAAGGAGATAACGTCATTATTGCTGTGACAGCAGTTTTTTTTCCGAACTTCAAAGTTGGCACAAAACTTTTTAAACCTCTATCAAGGGTTGCCGAAACAGTACCGAGGCCAGCCCGCAATTACAAGACCACAAACTGACACATAACGAGAGCCACTTTTGTTATGTTAAGGACTGACCTGCATGCTGCAATAATTCCTAATTTTAAAATTTTAAATGCTTCTGTTAGAATGTATTAAACGGGAATTCCACAGATTTGTCAATATCAGAATAACATTCAGTCATAGAGATGGAAGCAAAGCCATTAATAGTGGTTTGATGTGAAAGGTCATGTTTCGGAAAAACTTGCCACTTCAGACTGGTTCACAATGGTGGTGGTGGAGGTGGTGGTAGGAACCAGGTGCGGCAATGTCTGCAAATATAGCCTTTTTATTGACTATGTCTCTTTATGTCTGTGTTGAGACTTTATAGCTGATCCAATGTTCATAAAGATAAATTAGTGGCAAATCGGAAACAAACTACGTTTTCGTTCGGCCTTGCAAAGCCCAGAGGGTACCTCTCCACTATGAATGGCTTTAGGAAATATGTTTACACCTCAAACGTCTTCTAAAAACTTTTGGAACACAACGTCTGAGACATAAGTCGGCGTACTGATAACCATTTAGTGGAATAGCTTTCTGTAAGGGAGCTTTCAGATGCATGAAACTCTTCAGTCGTCTGGTTCCATGACCAAAAACGGGGAACAGTCACTTCCACCCCAAATCTAACACATCACTCAGCTAATCAAGAACTTCTGATGGCAATGAGTACATGGGGTTGAGGCAGGGGATACAGCCAGAAATCTCCAGGAGCCGGGCTGGTGATTATTGGTTTACGTCTTAATGACTAAATAATGCTGAAAATATGAGATATCTGGGTTCTTTACATCCCCAGAGGTTTGTAGACACCTGGTCTTTCCAGCGTTTCTTCTGAAATGAAGGATATTAATAGGGAGTCTGATCCTATCTGAGGCAATAGTGGTCCCTACTCTTTTGGGAAGGCTAGATGTTGGAACATTGCTATGAGGTTTTGATTTACGAGAGCATTACTGAGGTCAGGTATTGATGTTGGATGATCAGTTCTGTATCACTCAAAGTTGTTGGATGGAGCTCCATCACTCCAGAGAACCTGGAACTCTACAGCCCAGTTCCAGTTTTGTCTACTCTTGTTGTATGTTGGCATGATGACCCTGGACTCGTGTGCAGCTAGCGCCTTGAAGTACCTGTATTCACTGAATAGAATGGGTGTTTGGATACTTTTGGACATATAGAGTCCGTTTTGACCAAAAGAACCCTGGTTCTTGAACAAGTTCCGTTCAGGCTTCTTAGAACCTTGGTGCTATTCTGTGAACCAGACTGCATTTGCTCCAGCTTTTACTGGAACCAAGGAACGTCAAAGGATACGACATCAATATCATCAGAGGGTGGTGCGCAATGGTAGTACCAGCAGTATCACTGATAACCTGCGAGTGTTGTGCTTTTATTCCAGATGTTTGTTTATATCCAGAAAGCAAGCCCAGATCGACTACTGGTGATAAGAAGACATAGATAAGCTTCTTCAGCAGACCACTGGGTGTCGCCAATATTGCCTTCTCTTTCCTCAACAACTGACACGCCACAGATATCGTCATGGTTCATGCTGAAGAACCTACTATTCTTTGGTTCCAGCTGGGAACAAACATTTTAGTTCCAAACCTGTTTATTTTTGATGGAAAATTAGGTCCGCGAGCAAGAACGGAACCTGTTCCAGTTATAAATTTAAACTCTTCAGTCCATAAAAAGACATTCTCCACATCTCAGATAACCAGTTTTAGGGTCTAAGCAAGTGCAAATGTTCTTCTTTCCTTCTGGACAGCTACATGACCTTTCAGACCCATAGCATCAGGTTGTCTTCCAACAGTGAAAGAATGGACAGAAACTTTTGCGGATGTTTTCAGTTCTGAAGCAACAGTGCAGCTTGATGTTCTCCTCTCTCTCAAAGCTGAAATCTGAAGGGGGAAGTTTTGGTGGTGTACCAGGTGTTCCTGGTGGTTGTTAGGAGTCCTGTTTTCTCTGGAGCATTTTCTATTTGTTTTCTTCTTCTTTCTGCTAGTGGACTTTATCTCATCTCCTTGGAAGTATCTCCTGAGATGACTAAGTTTTCCTCAATGGTCAGTTTGATTGGATATTAGATAAACCACAGCTGGTCTCTGAGTTCTGCCCAGCACTGCATCTCTTAGAATAGTCATTTCCTGTTATTATTTCAGGCCAAAAACTCCAGATGACATCATTAACCAGTATCTGCCATTGTAGTTCATTCAGATGACTCTAAATAGGATTTGCCAAACTGGTCCTGCTGTCAACCCCAATTAGTTACAGCATAATGACAGGCTTACACAAAACATTTGCTTGAATGAAATTCAAGGTACAGCAGTACATTCAGCAAGACTCGGAAAAACGTCGTCATTTGTTTAACCCTACGTGTAAACGGATTGAGGGGTGGAAGCAATTCCAATGCCGTAGTCCTAGTTTACAGATCACGGTAAGCAGTCCAGTAATAGCTATGTAGTGATGGAGGTGGAAAGAAAAATAAGCTAAACGGAACTGAGAGCAGTGCATGGAGAAAGGCGGAAAGACTGAATTGGGCAGTTCACACTTGGTTTAGTGTACTTTGGTCGGAACCTGGCAGATGTTTTGGTATCACTAATATTTAAAACCAATATCCGATGACGTGTTTATTGTCTTCTGGAAGAGCAGAACGTTTGGGACTACCAAGACATCTGCATACAAAAAAGAATGCTGAAGGAAAACATCAGGTATCCCAGAATTCCCATATTTGCCATATATTGGTGCATCCCTAATAACATGTTGATGGATGCTCCCCACTTTTTTCCTGCATAATTCAGTGAGATGAGAGGTAAACAGACTTATTCAGGGTGGTTTGATGTGAAAATCTCCATTCTAGAGAAACTCATGTCCTCACATGGCTTTACAGTGGTGGTGAAAAGAACAGCTGCACCCAGAAGGAAGTGTGGGATTGCAGTGCTATTGGGAAGGAAGATAAAGGTTACCAGGAACAATAAATGATGATACATTTAGACTGATATGATCAATATTTATAGAGCTACACATACAGAAGTAGCGTCTCTCAGTATGGCGTCAGGCGCCATGTTTGCTAAGGCTTGAATATTCTCACACAGTTCCTGCAGATGGTGCAGTAGGGGTGGAGGTGACACCAGGCCTTCTGGACACGTGTGACACCTGACAACAAACCGTTCATCTTGGCGCTGACCACGGTGCCTCCGCACACGGATTCGCTGGTCGTCTCCACCAAGACAAAAGCGGGACTCGTCACTGGAGATGACCCGCTGCCATTCTGAGTCACTCCATGACAGTCTGGCATGACATCTTTGGTGACGTTGATGTGGTGTTAAGGACAGTCATTGTAACAGTCTGCGTGCATGTAGTCCTTTGTCATGTAGTCATCTGCCAATGGTGCTGGTATGACTCATGAAGGGCATCACTGCTCACTGAATGTCCACAATCGTGGCTGTTGGGTCAGTCAGATACAGCGATAAGGCCTGTCCTTGCTTACGTCACATGTGCAGCCGAGCATGAAACTCGAATCATTCGCATGTCTCACCTTGTCAAACCTACCCACCAAGTTTCACTCCTGTCAGTTGATTCGTTCTGGGTGCAGCTATTTGTGCAGCTATTCTTTTGATGATGAGTGTATGAATCTATTTGCCTCATAACATCCTGCATGATATCGCAGTCAGTGTATTCATAACCATTTCATGTAATATCTTTCTGTTTGGGAGCTTTTAGAGGCAACTCTTCAGACGTCTGGTTCCCATCACCACCACTGTGCGGAATTCTGACTTGCTCCTATGAATCGAAGCATTTCACTTCAAACCGCTCTCAGTGACTTTGTTTATATCATAATAATTGAATTATGCAGAAATGCTGATGAGCCAGTGGAATTCCTCTTTCAATGTGGGTTTGTTCAGCATCTGGACTGCGTTGTTGGACGTTCTGAAACGTTCCACAACATTTGGACTTCTACTCATGCTGGCTTTCACCTTCTACTTCAGTCTGAGCCACTTTTTAATCAAACTAATGCTGCTTTTGTTTGAGTTTGGGTTTAGGCTGCTCTGCACACGTCTGGGGCTCAGCGCAGGGAGGTGCCTGCAGTCTTCTGTGGTAATAGGTACCAGACTACAGCTGGGGTCATGCCAGAGCACAAGTGTGGGGTGAAAGAGTTCTTGCTGTCAGCTACACTTGATGTTATTGTTCACACGCAGATGGAATATGACCCTTCGTGGTATTAAGTCTGGAGGCTCTCTAGTCTGGACTGGAGAAGAGAGTAGCTCTGCTTGCGGTGAAGTTACACAAAGTATATTCAGTCTGATTCAGTTACGGTCGTATGCAAAGGTGCGAGCGCCGCTGGCCAAGTTTTTACATTTTGTTGATGGTCAGAAATTAAGTGCACTGCGATTTACTGCTGCTGTGTTTCTCTCCATCATCATTCTTCCTCGTTTTCTTGTCAAATCAACTCAGCTTAAGATATTTTCTGGAACAACACTGCAAATTAATGTGTGACTAATATTGAGCTACCAGTGCCGCATAGCATCATCAGGTATAACAGCAAATGAGAGTTCAATAATGTTCAACTATCTGTAAACAATGCCAACTTGGAAAATATTGTGAATATATAAAATCGTTTTTTTAATAATATAATTATTGATAATTATTAAATAATTATGCATTTATAGGTCTCAGAAAATTAAAAGTTGATTTTTCATGTGTAAATTGTTTACAGTTAATTACCAGTTACATTACTTTTAGCACAGATTTTTTAAACAGGATATTACTGTTTTTTATTTCAGCTTATTACTATAAATGTATGACAGAATGCAGCTACATAACAGGAGTACAATCAGTACTCAGTTGCTATTTAACTGGCATATACTGTTAACGTGTTTCCCTAAATGACCTTGAAGATAATGTACCTATAGTAGCCTGTAATTTTACAGTAAAATTTTCATACAGTGTACACATACTCAACAGCGAACAAACTTCTAAACATTTTAATATTTCCTGAATTTAATATTTAGAAAAATTCTATATATATAAAACCATGTACATTAAAAACATCACATACATTAAAACCAGCAAATACACAGAACTCTGTGTTTGTTTGCTGTAGTGAACTTCTTTTTATCTGGAAAACCAACAAAACGTGGGATTTGACCAGGGGTATGCAACAGGCTGTATACACAAGAGCTTGAGAATTGTAAAGAATGAATGTAGAAATGAATGAATACATGGATGGGATGATGAATGGGTGGGCAGATGGATAGATAAATGTGTAAATGCATGGACGAATGAGATCCAGGCTAAACATTTTGTGGTTTGTTTTATCGAAATAGTATAAGATACATTTCCAGCAGCACTAACATGACAGCTACCTTCAATTCCTTTAAACAAACAAACAAACAAACAAACAAACAAACAAACACATTTATTAAAACCTTAAAGGCAAAGATGAGGCTATGTAATCTCTCACTATCAATTGCTATTGCTACATTTTCCCAACATAAATTCCCACACATACTGTCATACTGTCTTATACCATAATTTGTTTCATTAATAAGAGTTTAGAGTTGCAATTTTGTACTAGCAACAGTAGTATTATTTTGAAATCTCAGCTCAGTCACGTGAAAGCCTTTTGGACAATGTAACTTTACCTGCAAGCTAGCAGCATGCGTGACTTCTCTTGTGCCCCGGTAAAGTTTATACTGGTCACAGTGGCTTGCCGGTCGTATGAATGGTTTAAGGAAACCCCCACTAAAGACTCAAAGATGATTCCCTTGTTCGTAGCATGCAGCCAACGAGGTACTTGCTGTCCGTATTTTATTTTAGTAGAATGTTATTTCACATGCTGTGCATGTTATTGTTTCGTGTTAAGCTATGGCTTACTTTCTCGCCAATATTGTGTGTTTAGTTTTCACTGTGGATTTGGAGAGACCCCTTCAAATAAACCAGTAGTGAGGAAGCCACTTGTGTCTGCCTGTGCTTCGAGGGAGTTATACATACGTCACAATATACGTATATGCCACAATTGAAGGGGCTCTCCTGCCAAATATGAAAGATCAACCATTGCTACACCATTTGCAAGCATGCCCACTACACTGGTGAAAGTGGGAAACTGGGAAAACCCCTTTATGTTGATGCCTCTTGAAGGTGGGAGGAGCTTCTGAAAGCCAGTGCTGAAGGATGCCGGGCAGCTAATGTTACTTCTAGGAGGCTGAATAGCTCATCTGTATTCCCCTTTACTACTACTAGGGAAGGATTTCCAATGGCTGTAGGACATATTTGCGTAATGCATGCTGGGTATTGTCGTAAAGAGTACAATGACAGACCAAAACACCAAATGGATAGAAAAGCATAAAAGTGGTTGAGGGATGCAGAAAATGCCATAACCTGACCAATAATGTATTGAAAGCTAGCTTTAACTAATACATACGCAAATGTTTTACAGATATTCATATCATCCAGTTTCATCTGCAAGCTCTTCATTTAGGCTGTATTTGGCCCCCGTTACTCTGTTACTTTTATAGCTGAGCTTTTATGAGGGAAAGGTGCAGAACTGTGAAGCTGTGGATCATTACATGTTGCTCTACCCCTTGTAAAATGCCTTAATTGGCTGGAATCTGGGTGCAATCTGGACAGATCTGGCATGTCAGCATTCAGAGAGAGCTGGAAATGTGTCATGGTTTGCAGGGGGAAGTTGCACTAACTTTCTGAATGCACGTCTAAAGGTCTAAAACAGCTTAATATTATAATACCTTTGACCCACATAGGCTTCCGTAATGCACCATGAGCCAGATCTCCTTGCTAGTGGTGCGGTCTGTAGCACTAAACTGGCAGCTACAGCGAGTTCATAGCCTAAGTAACCAGTCAAAGTTGACCAGTAAGGTAAATAAGGATGGAAAGGCTCTTCCGATGAATTGGGTTACCTTGTGTAAATGTTCTAGATAACGGTAGCTCCATTCATAAAACCGTAGGTAGCATATCTTGCTAACCTAAAACACCTCAATCAGAAAATACTACCAGCATTAAAACCATGAGGCTGAAGTCAGCTTCTTATATGACAGCTCCTTGTTTGAATGTTCCCGTTCCACCTTAAAAGGTACAGCAGATATTATTCTAATGCCAGAGGCTCCAGAATGCAGCTGATGCACATTTAAGGTGGAATTGTAATATTCAAACAAGAAGCTGATAGCAAATAGGAAGACAGTTGGATTATGATTATGGTATGGTATTAAAGCGTAATAGCATACAGCTTTAGCATCTCAGTGGTGCAGATGAGTTGGAAAAATTTGATGCAATACAGCTAAATCCCAGATTGTCTATAGCGTAATGATTTTAGTGTAAGAATTCACAAATTTTTGAAACTCACTAGCAGTGAGACTGCAGTCTGAAGTTTCTCCACAAGCTTTTTTGTGCCACGCCATTTAAAAGGAATGAGGAATCACGAACACACCCCAGCAGGAGCTCACACACATGCATGTGTTTGCAGTAATAACGAAAGCTGTGAAATAGGTATAATTACAAAAACATCTCAAGTTGCTTAATAGTACATTATTTCAAATATGATTTTCATTTAAGCTTGAAATAAATCTAAAATGATTATAATGCACAAAATCACCTTTTTGGTTTTAGATGTGAAGCATGTGGATGTGGCTTTGGAACTCACTCGCTCATGTTGAGCAGTCTGAAGTTTCTCCACAAGGGGGAGTCGCTTTTATGTTAAATCGTTTAAAAGGAAGGAAGCATCATGAACATATCCCAGCAGCAGCTCACATATGCATGTGTTTGCAGTAATAACGAAAGCTGTGAAATACAGCTGAATCCCAGATTGTCTATAGTATGGTGATTGCAGTGTATGAAATTGCATATTTCTGAAACTCACTCGCTCACATTTAGCAGGCGGAAGTTTCTCCACAAGGGGGAGTCGCTTTTGCCATGTTACTTAATAGTAGATTATTTTAAATATTTAAGATTTTCATTTAAGCTTGAAATAAATCTAAAATGATTATAATGCACAAAATCACCTTTTTGGTTTTAGATGTGAAGCATGTGGATGTGGCTTTGGAACTCACTCGCTCATGTTGAGCAGTCTGAGGTTTCTCCACAAGGGGGAGTCGCTTTTATGTACCAAGGAGCATTCATGAACACACCCCAGCAGGAGCTCACACGTGTGCATAAAAGCATATGTGAAATAGTTGTTATAACCAAAAGATGTGAAGTTATTTAATATTACAATAAGCTAAAGATTTTATAGAATTGTGCGTTATTGTGTGCTACAGTTTCCCTAAAGCTTCTCCAGCCAAGCAACAGGATTTATGAAAGAGTATATATGTAGGGAGAGAACGACTAGATCAACTGATGTACAGCTTTATAAAGGTGCCTTGGTGTCACAGCACACTGAGACCATGTTCATCATTCTATATGAGGAGCCTTTTGAAGATCATACATCTGCTCTGCCTTACTCTCAATAACCTGAGTTATGAAGAGCTTGTCTGGGATCCTTACAGCTCAGACACCCAGGCACACATACCTCTAAGGTATGGGAAACAGATGTGTGTAGAGGATTCCCAGTGCTGAGGGAGAGGAGCCTTTCCAGATGTTTACATTGGTGCACATTGGGTTGGTAGTCCCTTGCCTGACACTCTGAATACTTTCTGCCTTTCTCTCTTAGGGTCTTGCACACATTCCTCATTGTGACAAGCCGAGGGGAAGGAGGAGGACGCTCCTTGCTGGAGTTCATCTCAGAAAAGGGCATAGAGCAGATACCTACCGTTCCACTGGGGACGACCTCAGAAATACATTATGTTCACATGTTTCATCAAGTACACAATAATTCATTCTCCAGCCCTGAGGAGAAGCGCTTATGTAGCTTTCTAGCCATCTAGGGACCTTTAAATCGAATACATTTATGACTTTCTACACTGATCTCGGGCTATATATCAATATGCTGAAAGCTACTGCTGATATCTCTTTGATGGGTCTAAGTGTATGCTTACATTAGATGAGATCAGAATTTTTTGGGCCCTTTTTCGCACCTGGCATTAGCTCAGGCTCTCGTAAGTGGACAGGGGTAAGTGCAGACGTAAACAGGTCCTTCAAAGCATCCAAACCACCCTTGGAGGCGGTCAGGGACATATATGACCATATAAGAGTGGGAATATGAAAGCGTCCCGATATGTCCCAACAGTAAAGAAGAACAGTCCAATCCAATACAGTATGTATCCAATGTAGGAGGACATACGACAGTGGCGCAGATATGTATCCAATCTAGGAGGACATATGACAGTGGTGCAGATATGTATCTAATCTAGGAGGACATATGACAGTGGCGCAGATATGTATCCAATCTAGGAGGACATATGACAGTGGCGCAGATATGTATCCAATCTAGGAGGCCGTATAAAAGTGGTTTAGATGTATATCTAAACAAGAAGGACATATGAGAGGAGTTTGGATAGGAATTGAATCTAGGATCATATATGAAAGTAACTCAAATCTGTATCAAATCTAGGAGGACATATAAGAGTGGCTTAGATATGCATCCAATCTATGAGGAGATATGACAGTGACTCAGATACAGTATGTATCCAATCTAGGAGGACATACGACAGTGGCGCAGATATGTATCCAATCTAGGAGGACATACGACAGTGGCGCAGATATGTATCCAATCTAGGAGGACATACGACAGTGGCGCAGATATGTATCCAATCTAGGAGGACATATGACAGTGGCGCAGATATGTATCCAATCTAGGAGGACATATGACAGTGGCGCAGATATGTATCCAATCTAGGAGGCCGTATAAAAGTGGTTTAGATGTATATCTAAACAAGAAGGACATATGAGAGGAGTTTGGATAGGAATTGAATCTAGGATCATGTATGAAAGTAACTCAAATCTGTATCAAATCTAGGAGGAAATGTGAAACTGACTCGGATATGTATCTAATCTAGGAGGACATACGACAGTGGCTCAGATATGCATCCAATCTATGAGGACATCTGACAGTGGCTCAGATATGTATCCAATCAGGAGGACATATGAGTGTTATGAGTAAAGGGTTAATATTGGTTGACATATGAAAGTGACTCACATAGCAATCTAATGTAGGAGGACACATGAGGACATATGAAAGTAGCTCAAATCTGTATCAAATCTAGGAGAAAATGTGAAACTGACTCATATATGTGTCTAATCTAGGAGGACATATGAGAGTGGCTCAGATATGTATCCAATCTAGGAGGACATATGAGATTGGCTTAGCTGTGTATCTAAACAGGAAGGACATATGAGCGCAACTTGGAAAGGAATTGAGTCTAGGATCATATATGAAAGCTCGAATCTGTTTCAAATCTAGGAGGAAACGTGAAACTGACTCAGATATGTGTCTAATGTAGGAGGACATGTGAGCGTTACAAGTAAAGGGGTAATATTGATTGACATATGAAAGTGACACAGATAGGAATCCAATCTAAGAGCACAAATAAAGGTGACTTAGATCTTACGCAAAAGTGTCCAGTGCTATTAACAGGATACATACCAAATATAATGGTCAAATCAGAATAAAATACACTGTAACGCAGGCGTTTATCACCGTTGTCATCCTGTACGCTCTGTCAGTGTCTGCATAACCTTTGCGATGGAATCGCGTAATACTAGTTCATTTGTTTTATCGCTACTGTGATTATGTACACTCCCATGAACATGACTTTCACAATGAATGTAATTGCATATACTGTAGTGTGTGTGTTTGCATGCAAACGTGCACACTTGACATCTACCTCTCCCCAGGCATTCGTCTTCCACTTGGGACAGCGGCCACCTCTGCATCGCCTCTGCTTCTGGGGGCGGGACAGGTGCCTGCAGTTCTCCTCCGGGATCGGCTGCTCGGAGCGGCCGACGCAGGTCACATTACGGTACTTGTACCCTCTCCCGCAGGAGGCGGAGCACTGTGTGGAAGAACAAGAGTGAGAGGAAAAGTCACACAGAGAAGCAATTAGTTATGCTCAACCTGTACGCCCTGTCAGATTAGCACTGCTGTACATTGGGCAGCTCCTGGCAAGGGTAATGTGGGTCACACGTGAGACAAACGAGAACTCGGCCAGCACATATAAGCATTCTTCTAATTGATTTATTATTAATTGTGTCTAATTTTGGCCTTACAAAGTGGGAAGGCCTATAGTGTTAACAGGTAATCACGACAGAATCGGCTGGTTGAGCATTTCTAGGTAGCATTTTCTAACCTTGTCAAAATCAACACCACGAATGTTTATAGCATGGTAGGAGTTACTCTAATCATAGAAGAACTGTGGCAAATTCCGTTTTTGAATTAAGCAATGACGGACAATTCCATCCTCCACCACTGCCAGCTGCAACTATAGGAGCTGTTTCACGAATGGTGGAACATTCCATCAAGAGTTCAAGTTTCCCAACTTTTCCCAATCCCCCTTCAGCTGGAACGTTTTTTTTCATTAGAAATTCCACAGGCAACAACCTTGCATGTTTAAGGTGGCAGTAACTTCAGGCTCAGATGGCGCTGCACGAGGATGATGAGGTTATAAATACCTGTGGGGTGTGAGTGACGGGATTCATAGACTGAGAATGTGTGGAAAATGGCTCCAAAGCAGATGTTAATGATTGGCTAAAAGGAGTGACTGCATTTGGGCGTGGCCAAAGACCATAGCGTGAAGGAAGTAGCTGAATCTGCAGTTGTATGGAAGCATACGGTCATACGGGTCTACCAGCAGTGGCCCAAATCCCAGTCTACAGGAAATTCTCCTCGGAATCGGGCCAGGGAAGGCATCCACCAAATCTGGCCCAACTGGGCAATTCTTTGATGCAAGAGTGTCTGAACGTTGATGTGGCCTGCATCCGGTACATGCCCAATCCAATCACAGCTGTTATTGGTGCTCGTGGAGGTATTACACGCTATTAGGTCCGTTTCAGTCACAGGTGTCAACAACAAGTATTAAGCCCCATCAATAAATGCTAACTGCTTGAAGAGAAGCATTAGTTAGCATGCTAGCAGTGTTAAAACAGATTCTTCTTGGCCTATCAATCAGACCTCTATTCGTAAACCCACTGATTTCACAGCAAAAAAAAACGTTCTGGTCCCGCCTCTGAACAGTAGCTACAGAAGAACGCACTCCGTGGGTGGAGCTTCAACAGCTCAAAAAAGAAATGATACATTCCACATTCTACTGAACCTCACATCCGCACCACTGGAGCTTATCTTTTATCTTTCACTGCCCTTAAACAGAAAAAGAGAGGCTGCCAGAAGCAACCATGTGGTCCGGAGATCTTCCGTTTTAGGCCAGAAACAGCATCAGGGCCTTTATGGCTCCAGGTTAGGTTCACTGAGCGCATGAGGGCCTAACCCCACCCCCCTTCATGTAGGGCTTCTGCATGCGGCAGTAGAGGTGGGAAGAGTAGGGGGAGGGCTCAGGTCCTCCGGAGCAAACGGAGCTAATCAAAGGGCTGTGCAATGCGAGGATGGATACGATGCGACAGGTCTAGAGTTGAACGAGTGCACCGCACAGCAGGCCGTGTACGGAGGGCTGGAACCAGCTGAACTTTGACCTCTTTATAGA
>CM067494.1:26166084-26176773 GCA_034552555.1 Semaprochilodus insignis
TATATATATGGATCCTTAGCTCAAGTCTCCCTTGTTTCAAGAAAGCACCATTGCAAAGTTCATACATTAATGGCTGGCTGAGGTATGCAAGAAGTCGAGCGAGCATATTGTTCACGTGAATTACGGCGACCCAATCCACTTCCTAATATAGCTAATACAGAAGACATAACAGTAATAACCAGTATATTCATACATATCAAGCACCGTTGTGAAATGTGCCATAGGAAATAAGATAAGTGGGCTTTCAAAAATAAACCCACACCAGTGAGGGCGGTGACAATACTGCTGCAGACACTTCTGCCTCAGTTTGAACATACTCAGAAAATGAAAGACACAATAAAAACAAAGGAAAAGATCCAATACAGAGATGCGACTAATCTATACATCTTCAGTAGAAACTATAAACCCACACAACGCTAACTCTCGGTGCCTTTTCGTCACCAGTTCATTGTACTTTGTTCACGTAGCTCACGATACTGGACGAGACGTGAGGTTAGCTTTAGCACTGTCAACTTGCTAACCATGACGCCCGGCACCGAAAAAAGCCCTCTGAAAAATCCTCATATACAAAACAACATCAAACACACCCACTGCGAATATGCTACATACATTTATGAATTAGGGAAGACAGTGATTAATGCTCTAACGTGCTGTACACATGAAAAGAACCACATTTCCTATATAATAAATTAGACAAGCTAACAAGCTACAAACTATTTTCAATTCTAAGAGACTCATTAAAGTCCTGAATCATTAGTAACCTTGTGCGGAACCGCCCACTCAAAGCTTTAGTTGACCACACACAGTTGGCACATCTTTCAGGGTTTGGTATGCGTTTTTAGGGAGCAGTCACCGAAAGGCTAAAGCAGCAACTCTGACGCTTAAAGATCAGACACTTTAAAGAACGGTTGGCTTCTGTCATGCTATGGTTTTAGCGTGAGCTCCGTGTGTGCTAAGGCTGGTTAAAACAAGGGAGGGTTGGGGGGATTGGGGTAAGAACAAAAGACGGAAGGGTTACGGGCGTACCGAGCTCCACGGGTCCGTGCTCCAGTGCGGATTGGCCGAGCAGGACTGCGTGTTGCACTGTTCTCGGTCCGGCGGTTTGTCAAGAATTTCACAGCTCAGGTCGTTAAAGCGTTCCCCGTTGGGCCGCTGACAGGCCACCAGCCGCGTCTTTATTCCCCCACCGCAGGGCTTCGAACACTGCAGAGAGAGAGGGGCAAGTTGAAAGATGTAGAGCAAGAAAATGAGAGAGTCGGACAGAAACGTGGAGAGATATGAAAGAGAGAATGGGTTACATGCCATATTTTAGAATGCTGTAGTGGCAAACACAAGGCTGGAGTTATTTCATGGAGAGAAATGTTTTACAGAAGTGTCTGGTGTACTTCAGACAGGATGAACAAGCAAGGTCACCCTCAAGCCAAAGCACATACCAGGAGACTGTATGTACAACTGAGATGGGGACTTGAGTCAGCAACTAGGACACGAGTCTCACCTGAGTTTCAATTAGCTGACCTACCACTCAACTTGCACTTAACTCACCTGCAACTTGACTGGCATGTAACTTGACTCTGACTTGGTCTTAACTGATTTGCAACTCAGACTTGCTCCTCACTGACCCACAACTTTACTCATAGTAGCTTTTGACTGACCCGCAATGTGACTCAGACTTGCCCTTCACTGATTCACAACTCAACTTGTCCTTGCCTTTAACTGACTCACAACTTGACTCAGACTAGCTCTTGACTGACTTGCGGCTTGGCTAGGCCTTTCTCTTAACTGACTTGCAACTTGACTAGCTCTAGGTCTGGCTTGTAATTTGACGCTGACTTGGTCTTAACTCACTTGCAACTCAATTTAGACTTGCTCCTTACTGACCCACAACTTGACTCAGACTATCTTTAAGAGTGGCCTGCAATGTGACTCAGACTTGCACTTCACTGATTCACAACTTGACTCTGCCTTGCCTTTAACTGACTTACAACTTCACTCCGACTAGCTCCTGACTGACTTGCAACTTGACTCAGACGAGCTCTAAGACTGCGATGCAATTTGACTCTGACTTACTGATTTGCAACTCAACCTAGACTTGTTCTTGACTGACTCCCAACTTAAGTCAAGGTAGCTCTTGACTGGTTGGCAAAGTGCACTAATATGATTTGCCACAGGACTCAGACTAATATGATTTGCCACAGGACTAGCTTCCATTTGACTCAAAACCTGACTCAGACTAGCTCCTGACTGACTCACAACTTGGCTTGGTCTTGCCCTGAACTGACTCGCAACTTAACCCTGAGTAGCTCTTGACTGATTCACAACTTGGGTAGGCCTTGCTCTTGACTGACTCACAACTTGAATCGCAATAGCTCGACTGACTCGCAACTGAGACTTCCCTCAAACATGACTGACAACTCAGCTAAGGCTTGTGACTCTTAACCTGGCTTTGACTTGTTTTAAACTGATTCACAACTCAACCTGGACTTCTTCTTAACTGAGTCACAACTCAACTTGGACTCCTTAACTCACAACATAATCCAGACCTGCTCTAAACTGACTCACAACTTGACCCCGACTAGCTCTTGACTGACTCCCAACTGAGACTTCCCTCAAACTGACTGACAACTCAACTCAACTCAGTGCTTAAGTGACTCTTAACCTGGCTTGATTTACAACTCAACCTGGACTTCTTCTTAACTGAGTCACAACTCAACTTGGACTCGTTAACTCACAACATAATCCAGACTTGCTCTGAACTGACTTGCAACTCAACTTGGACTTGCTTTTAACTGATTTGCAAGTCAACTAAGACAAACTTTAAACTGACTTGCAATCAAACTCAGACTTACTATTGAACGGCTCACAACTCAACTTAGTCTTGCCCATAACTTGCTCGCAACTCGTCTTAGGCTGGCTTTTGAGTGCCCTGCAACTTGGCTCTGGCTTGCCTCTATTTGCCTCACTTGACTTGGACTTTAGGCAAAAGGCTAGTGAAATTATATCTGGTGTGCTGGCTAGCCCAGAGCTATTACAGAAAAGCAATGATATGTTTTTATAAATTACACATAACCAAACAACGATGATTCTTTATGAATGAGTGTGTGTGTGTGTGTGTGTGTATGTGTGCGTGTCATACCTCGCCCCAGCTGCCGTACACCCACTGTGGACAGGGTCCGGCCTCGCAAGAGCGTTGCTCCTGTGGCTGGATGCTCTCATCGCAACTGTTAGCAGGGTAGCCATTCTCATCCTGGCAAACCACCACACGGCGCTGGAACCCACCGGCACATGTACTCGAGCACTGTAGATGGTCATGCAGAAACACGTAATGCATTTAATAACAGCACATCATAACATCATAACTAATTCATATTGACACCTGAAGTAACCTCAAATAACCCCGTTGAGAAACTTTCTCAGTTATCCACAGGAAGAGATCACGATGACATAACCTATATGTTTACCTACATCCTTTGACATCGGATACATGCATCAGACTCACTAGAAACATCAGCCAAAATAGCTTTTCTAATTTCAGCGCGTGCAGCATCCTCCTAGTAAAGGAAAACACATGCTCCCCGAGGGAGCACAAGCTATTTTTGGCTACTGAGAATACCTTCAAATCAAGTATTCATAAATCCAGATGTCAAGGACTAGAAAGGAGACAATGGTCTTTATCTGAAAAGAGGAAATGCTGACGACTCACTGTCCTGCTATTAATGCGACCACTGCCCTGCTGCTGTCCAGGAAAGGCTCTCTAAAGGGGGGGACCAAGTTTTCTTCGAACAGTGGAAATACTGTAGAACAGCAGAACAATGTGCCACTGTGCAATGTCGCACTACTACACCTCCGTGCTCCTCCTGAGAGACCTCAGGACACATGGAGTAACGCAGCAAAACTGTCGAAGCATGAAGTAATATGATTTGAGAGTTTAGAGACTTTCTTGTACAATCTAACTCACTATTGTTTTCCATGCTCTGCACTCAGAACTCCAACAATGGCCAAAAATATAGGGACTATTACTTTATTAGCTGGAGAACACATTACACCTAGCCTCCCAAGGACATCACAGTGCATACCGAAGATGCTCACTATTACAGAAGATATTGGAAACTTAAATGGCGCCAGGGTAACACTCCATCCTGCCATTGTAGCCTGGTTTTCTACTACAGCGGCCATACAAGGCAACTTGCATCAGTTTGCTTTGGAGGTCCCTCAGTTAAGCTATGCTTTTTTCCTTCAGTAGTGTTGATGAAATATAAGCTCCCCGGACCAAAAATGAGCCCCCTCTGTGATGTTCTGGGGTATTTTAATTACTTGGAAATGGGTTATTTGGTTGAGGTGACAGTACATTTGAAGCACAGTGCCTACAGTGAGCTGGACAACCAGGTCTCGACTGTTGCTGATCATCTTACTGAGGAACACAACATTCCTATCCCTGTATTCCAAGATGACAATTCTCACATTCACAGGGCTGCAGATGTGACTGACTGGCGTGTTGAACATTCAGGAGCATTCACACATCTGGGCTGGCCCTCAAAATCCCCAGATTTGAATCCAGTCTGTGGGACTACCTGGAACATCCAGTAAAATGCCAGGGAAGGCATCCACCAAATCTGGCCCAACTCCAAGCAGATGTTAATGATTGGCTAAAAGGAGTGACTGCATTTGGGCGTGCCAAAGACCATAGTGTGAAGGAAGTAGCTGAATCTGCAGGTCTATGGAAGTGTATGGTCATACTGCAGCAGTGGCAAAAATCCCAGTCTACAGGAAATTCCCATCAGAATTGGGCCAGGGAAGGCATCCACCAAATCTGGCCCAACTGCGTAATGCTTTGATGCAAGAGTTTCTGAACATTGATGTAGCCTACATCCAGAAACTTGTCCAGTCCATGCCCCATCCAATCACAGCTGTATTTTCATCTTTGTTGTTGAGCAAGCATGTCCGCATCTGTTTTCTGTAGATCAGTTTAGTTTTTGGAATTTGAATGGGAATATGATTGCAATGCTCAAAATGGTGTCCAGTTATGGAGAAATTCCTGCCCTTCAATGAAAAGAGCCAATCAGCTTGGAAGGGTGGACGATACTCTCCAGTTGTGCCTCTACGGAGATACTCCAGTCATACTAACACTTAACCCTGAGACATGCGTTCAATATCTGATTGAATACTGACCGCTCCCCAAGGTCCAGTCCTCCACTGGTGCGAGCGCCCTCGGTTTCGGTCTCCTCGGCCGGTGGGTGGGACTCTTTTACGGGGATCTAAGTTGGGAGGGAAGCCCCCATGGTCGCTGGAGCGAGACGGACACTGGGCCATGTTGCACTCCTGCTCCACCGCAGGACGGTCGTCAGGGTCACACTCGCTCATCTCCACCTCCTGGTCCTGGTCACTGAAGTTCACGCACAGCACCCGCCGAGTGGCTTTGCCCTGACCGCATGAAACAGAGCACTGCAAACACATAGATTCACACACCAATGCATAGTGTTAATAAACACTTATGACATGTACACAGAAGCTCTGCACACACCCCATCTGAATGTGTACAAACAAATATCTAGGCATGCAATTCTATACATTCTCTCAAAACATCCCACTATTCAATGACATGCGTAAACGTGATGCACTTGTGTCTGTCCTCGTATACCATCTCTTTAGCTGAGCAGTCCCTCCGGTCACTTATGGAAAGTTTAACTTAGCATCCTGGGGGGCTATTAAGCAGGACATTCTTAGTTAACCATAGTTAAGTGTCAAGCTCGCCCAAGGAGAAGAGCTAAGGGACGCCCCTATTGGGCAACACTCACAAGCCAGGTTTCCAGTCACACATACAAATCTTTCTTACGGCCTTGCTGTTTGAAGCTCATAGACGGCAGGCAGGACGGGCAAAGGCCCACCTAACGAGGGCTGAAATCTCTGTGTCACCCCAACAAGATCCACCTTGCATCTGGAACACTTTCTAACTACCCCGAACTTCTTCCACTTTAAATGCTGCAGTAGTTACATTATGGTGCATTCAGGGAGCATTCTTAAGAGGCAATGGTGTTTCCATTCCACCTTAAACGCTGGAGTAGTTGCATTCTTATGCCAGTGAATTTTCCATTCCACCTTAAACGCTGGAGTAGTTGCATTCTTATGCCAATGGTTTTTCCATCCCACTGGCATAAGAATGTAAGTACTGCAGTGTTTAAGGAACCATAGAAGATTAATTGGCATAAGAACGCACCTACGCCAATGTTTAAGGTGGAATGGACGATTCCTTGGCATAAGAACACAACTACTCCAGTGTTTAAGGTGGGATGGAAAATTCCCTTGCATAAGAATGTAACTACTGCTGTGTTTAAGGTGGTATAGAAGAGTAATTGGCATAAGAATGTAACTACTGCAGTGTTGAAGGTGGGATGGAAAATTAATTGGGATAAGAATGTAACTACTGCAGTGTTTAAGGTGGGATGGAAAATTCATTGTCATAAGGATGCAACTACTCCAGCATTTAAGGTGGAATGGACGATTCCTTGGCATAAGAACGCAACTACTCCAGTGTTTAAGGTGGGATGGACAATTCATTGGCATAAGAATGTAACTACTGCAGTGTTTAAGGTGGTATAGAAGTTTCATTGGCATAAGAATGCAACTACAGCAGTGTTTAAGGTGGGATGGAAAAACCATTGGCATAAGAATGTAACTATTCCAGTGTTTAAGGTGGTACAGAAGAGTCATTGGCATAAGAATATAACTACTGCAGTGTTTAAGGTGGGATGGAAAATTCACTGGCATAAGAGTGTAACTACTCTAGCGTTTAAGGTGGGATTGAAAATTCCCTGACATAAGAATGTAACTACTGCTGTGTTTAAGGTGGGATGGAAAATGAATTAGGATAAGAATGTAACTACTGCAGTGTTTAAGGTGGGATGGAAAATGAATTAGGATAAGAATGTAACTACTGCAGTGTTTAAGGTGGGATGCTAGCAAAGTTTCAATTCAGGCATGATTCCATTGAACGGGTCTATTGAAATCATTAAGGCTTCTCCAGAGGCCTAGAAGGACCTAAGGGCTCCTTTCTGCTGATATGGGAGCTCTTAAAACCATGAGAACAGAACCAATACCCATCCTGAGAATCTTGTTCTAAAAATGTCAGTATCACTTCAGTTCGTTAATGACTGAAACCGAATTAGAGCTCCTTACAGAGCGAGGGAGGATTCAGCTGTAGTGGTTTCGTGCTGGTGATGTCTCTCTGCGGCTTTGGAATGAAAGTCTTCCTGCAGCACTACACTAAGAATCTCTGACATAAATAACAGGGGGACCCTCCCTTGTCCCGGGCGTGTGTGTGCGCATGTGTATATGTACGTGTGGGGGGGGTGTGTGTGTGGTGGGAGTATCAGTGCAGCTCTGCTCTGATGGGAAACATCTGCAAACACCTCTATCCTACTCCCTCTCAGCATTACACACACACACCCGTACTTCTAACACCGCATCATATCCCCCCGAGCCACGAAGCTTTCTAATGATTCAGCACAACTCTTCTCTGCAGCTTTAGGAGTGCTAGTGTAAGCAAAATAAACGCCCCTGTAAAACAAGTAAACGCTTAATGCCAAGCTAATCACATTTTAAGGTGTCTAATCAAGATCTCAGTGATCAAAATGGTCTATGGGCAAGATCCCATCAGTAGAGTCCCCCCCCTTCTGCCTGCAGGGCCAAGTCTTAGTCACGCTTTAGAGAAGACCTTGTGATGGTCTAGGAGCTAGGGAGTAATAAGCACACCGCACCACAATCGAGTCAGCTTGTGTTTAAGGTGGTAGTAACTTCAGGCTCCTGCAGATGGCGCTGCACGAGGATGATGGGGCTATAAATACCTGCAGGGTGTGAGTGACGGGATCCATAGATTGGGAAGAGGTGGTACAGTGCAGTGAATGTCTCGTTCCATGTGTGGAAAATGGCTCCAAAGCAGATGATAATGATTGGCTAAAAGGAGTGACTGCATTTGGGCGTGCCAAAGACCAGAGCGTGAAGGAAGTAGCTGAATCTGCAGGTGTATGGAAGCGTACGGTCATACGGGTCTACCAGCGGTGGCAAATTTCCCAGTCTACAGGAAATTCTCTTGGGAATTGTGCCAGGGAAGACACCCAATAAACCACTGATGTGGTTTATCAGTTAGCGTCAATATGAACATGGGTTCCAAAGCTGCCAAGCAGTGGCT
Organism: Semaprochilodus insignis; assembly: GCA_034552555.1. Lineage (NCBI taxonomy): Eukaryota > Metazoa > Chordata > Actinopteri > Characiformes > Prochilodontidae > Semaprochilodus > Semaprochilodus insignis. The sequence continues at coordinate 26,174,267 of CM067494.1, forward strand.
GAAAGGTAATGGGACAACAGGGACGACAAACCTGACTCCATTCTAAGGCCTTCCACTGGCCGCAGGCCCCCACGGAGCAGACCTCTCGGGCGGGGGGTTTGGGCAGGTGAGCACAGGCTGAGTCTTCCGCCACACCACCTTGATTGTCTCGGCAACTCACATAGCGCATTCGCGTGCCCTTCCCACAGGTGGCGCTACACTGTGGTGGAGAAAGACATATGACCTGAGTTATATATAATCTCATTCGTTATGCATGCACGCTATATGTGACAACACTGAGTGATATTCATTCTGTATTATCAGTATTTTATGATGTTTAAGACACATTAGAGTGCAAGTGCTGCACCTGAGTCCATGATCCAAAGCGCCACTGTGTTTTATGGCCGGGATGGGGCGCCACCTTTGTGTCCGGAGAAACAGGATACGTGATGGGACACTGAGAGATTTCACAGTCCTGCAGAAGGAGAGAGAGAGACAAGTCAACTGGAGCAACTCATTCTGCTGAACCTAAGCAAAATAGCTGCACCCAGAGGGAAACAACTGACAGAAATGAAACTTGGTGGGTAGGTTTGACATCATGAGACATGCAAATGATTCAGGTTTCATGCTGAGACGCGCATGTGACGTATGCAAGGACGGGCCTTATCGCTGTACCTGACTGACCCAACAGCCACGATTGTGGACATTCAGTGAGCAGTGATTTCCTCCATGAGTCATCCTGTTAGTACCAGCACCATTGGCAGACGGCTGCACCACGCTGGACTACATGCACGCATGTTACAATGACTGTCCTTAACACCACGTCAACGTCACCAAAGACTGCAATGGTGTCGTGCCAGACTGTCATGGAGTGACTCAGAATGGCAGCGGGTCATCTTCAGTGACGAGTCCCGCTTTTGTCTTGGTGGAGACGACCAACAAATCCGTGTGTGGAGGCACCGTGGTCAGCGCCAAGATGAACGGTTTGTTGTCGCGCGTCACATGTCCAGAAGGCCTGGTGTCACTCCACCTCCACCCCTACCGCACCATCTGCAGGAACTATGTAAAAATATTTAAGCTGCATGGGATGGATTATCACAGGACACCATTAGGGACCTCTACAACTCAGTGCAGAGACGTGTGGCATGTTGTGTTAGCAAACATGGTGGCCCAATGCCATACTAAGAGACACTACTTCTGTATGTGTCAAAGAGCTGATGTCACTCGACCCACTCTAATCATAACCAAGCATGGCGGGTGGCTGAACTTGCTGGTGCAGGAATCATGTTGGGCTGCTGAATCCGGATTCTGTGCTTCGGCTCGAGTGGTGTAGCAGACTGAGAGGATGTCAATCATTAGGGTATTAGGCCACGCCCAGGCAGTCCCCAGATGGGTCTGATCAGGAAACTTTTCTCCAGTCTCAGTTTCATTAAGTCTCTCTATCGCTCTCTTGGTTGTTGTGCAGAGATGAGCTCCATGTCTGCAGTGTTGTAGGGTGGTTGGGGGCTCTGGTGGGACGCTGTGTACCAGGGCTTCACGCCTGACTGGCCAGTATCACACAGAGGAAAACTGACCTGCATCACGGTCACTGCATCTTACAGCACAGCCGGGGATTTTCTCTCTTCCTCACTGAGCCATTCTCTCTCCATATCTCTCTTATTCATCTCTACACATCTCTTTCTCTCCCTCTTTCTCCATATCTCTTTCCCTCTCCCTCGCTCTCCCACTTCCTCTTCATATCTCTTTCTCTCTCCCTTGCTCCCCCACTCTCTCTCCCTCGCTCTCCCACTTCCTCTTCATATCTCTTTCTCTCTCGCCCTCTCTTTGCCTCCGTCTCTCTCTCTTTGCCTTTCCCTTACGCTCTCTCTGTCTCTCTCTCTGCCTCCCTCTCTCTCTTTCTCACTCTCTCTCTTTGCCTCTCTCTCGCTCTCTTTTTCTCTGTCTCTACCTCCCTCTCACTCTCTTTCTCACTCTCTCTGCCTCCCTCTCATGCTCTCTTTCTCACTCTCTCTGCCTCCCTCTCTCTCTCNCCTCTCTCTCTTTCTCACTCTCTCTCTTTGCCTCTCTCTCGCTCTCTTTTTCTCTGTCTCTACCTCCCTCTCACTCTCTTTCTCACTCTCTCTGCCTCCCTCTCATGCTCTCTTTCTCACTCTCTCTGCCTCCCTCTCTCTCTCTGTTTCTCACTCTCTCTCTCTCTGCCTCCCTCTCGCTCTCTCTTTCTCACTCTATCTGCCTCCCTCTCACTTTCTCTTTCTCACTCTCTCTGCCTCCCTCTCATTCTCTCTTTCTCACTCTCTCGCTGCCTCCCTCTTACTCTCTTTCTCATTCTCTCTGCCACCCTCTTGCTCTCTCTTACACTCTCTCTGCCTCCCTCTTGCTCTCTCTTACACTCTCTCTGCCTCCCTCTTGCTCTCTCTTACACTCTCTCTGCCACCCTCTTGCTCTCTCTTACACTCTCTCTGCCTCCCTCTTGCTCTCTCTTACACTCTCTCTGCCTCCCTCTTGCTCTCTCTTACACTCTCTCTGCC
>CM067494.1:26179709-26271437 GCA_034552555.1 Semaprochilodus insignis
CTCTCTTTCCCTCCCTCTCCCTCTCTCTGTCTCCCTCTCCCTCTCTTTGCCTCCCTCTCCCTCTCTCTGTCTCCCTCTCACTCTCTCTTTGTCTCCCTCCTACATATGTTATCATGGTCTTTAAGGGTTTAAGGTTGTTAGTACATCACAATGCATATGACAGCAATGACTGACCATCACACACACGGGTGTTCATAAACGATGGCGGTCTCTCACCTGTGTGTCAGTCGGCCGCGTCGCGGCATTGCATTCGGTGTCGTCCATGACGGAGCCGTACGAGCCCACCACACACTTCACTGCTCTCATCTGATAGCCAGGACCACATGTGGTGGTGCACTAAAGAGGAAAAAGAGGCTTATTACCACACAGTATCAAGTCACTGTTTTGACTTCCAATCACATTTCAGAACATGCTCCTTTAAGATAAACCCACACTCCAATCAGTTCCTACAGTGTATAAGTGCTTATTAAACGCAGTCCAGTTTCCCTTGGCACGCCTCAATTCAGGAACAGTACAGAGGGGCGATAAGCCCAACAGGCCAGTCATCTTTCTTCTGATCTACCTGCACTACTTTCTCCCACTCCTGTTCCCCCTCATTGACTTCAACGAAATGAGGTCAAGCTTGTGTGGCGCTGTTTTCCGCTCGGATTCCACAAGCTTCATTTAATGCCTTCAAACATACGTTTAAAGTGATTGCTTACACCACGCTATAGGAGCCTCTAATCTCTGTCATACTCTCTGGTCTTCCCAGCGCTGGCTCCTTTTTGATCGCGACGTTCCATTTTTTCGGGGGCCGAGGCAAATATTTTCTGTTATAGCTCATCTATTTAAGATGTTGTCCGCAGATATAAATTGCTTACGCTCATGATGATGTGCACATAACGCACAGATGGGTGAAGATACTGTATACAGCCACTTGTTTATGCTGGGTTTTGGCTTCAGTGCCTATTAGTGTAAACTGCAATCTGCACCAGAGAGCATTTCGTTTGATGCAAATGGGGACAGAAGCTTACTGTATCTCACTTACTTGGGTCAAATACTTTGTGCAAGCACTGTGGACACTTTGGAACGTTGAAGCAATAGATAACCGAATTTCCACACTTACCGTGACTGTGGTTGATCAAACAAAGACATGCTTCAATTGGATTTGTGTTGGGGTTCACACAGCTAATGTAGCTAGCAAATAATACAAGCCTATAGCCACTGCTTAGCATTATAGCAATGTCTAGTAGGCCCCCAAAGGAAAACCTTGGGCTGTTACAATCACTTAGGGATCAACTTCCCTTTACATCCATGCACTGCAGATTAATACACTGTAGTGTGTAACACCTCCACCACCACCAATAACAGCGGTGATTGGATTTGCCATCTACTAGGCTAGTTTCTGGATGTAGGCCACATCAATGTTCAGACACTCTTGCATCTAAAAATTGTGAAGTTGGGCCAGATTTGGTGGATGTCTTCCCTGGCCCAATTCCGAGGAGAATTCCCTGTAGACTGGGATTTTAGCCACTGCTGGTAGACCCGCAGGACCGTATGCTCCCATACACCTGCAGATTCAGCTACTTCCTTCACACTATGGTCTTTGGTACACCCAAATGCAGTCACTCCTTTTAGCCAATCATTAACATCTGCTTTGGAGCCGTTTTCCACACATGGAACGAGACATTCACTGCACTGTAGCACCTCTTCTCAGTCTATGGATCCCATCACTCACACCCCGTAGGTATTTATAGCCCCATCATCCTCGTGCAGCGCCATCTGCAGGATCCTGAAGTTACTACCACTTTAAACATGCAAGGTGACTCATTGTTTTGTTCAGTTGTTGCCTTGTAATTTATGTGTAATAACTGATTTTAGGTGTTTATTACCTCATTAATAACTGGTTATAAACCAAACCAACCATCAGAAACCCAACACTCGATACGGGCTGCATCTCTTTCTGATTCATCACAGAATTCTTCACAGTGGTGGTGTAAGGAGCCAATTGTCTGACGGGTTTAATGCTTATAAAAGCTCCTTCATGTAAATTATTCACTTTAGAAAGACTAAGAATATGTTGCTTAACGCTCGATACATAGTTTTATGATAGTTCTTAAATAACGTTTATGAAAAACATACTTTGATTTTTTGTGTCTATATAAAGACACATGCAGGCTAACTAATCATTCAGGATAGCAAATACAGTGGTTATGTTTGTGTTGTAGACATCCTGGTTCCTACCTCCACCACCACCACTGTAAAGACATCAGATTCTGTAAGTCTCAGTTCACATTAGGCTGCTTTGAATTGTTTACAGCATTTGAAACCATTAAAAAGCTGAACACTGTGGTGGAATTCCCCTTACCAGACTGACACCTGATCAAAACAATGCCTGCATGGCTGTTCTCACCTGTCCCCAGGGTCCGACCTGCCAGGACGCACATTCCTGCTGCTGGCATGCTTGCACTGATTCCGGTTTGGACGAGTCGCAGAAGCGGTCGTCTAGTCGGTCCTCTCCAAACTGACACCACGTCTGCCGGTGCTTGTAGCCCTTTCCACATGTCACGAGGCACTGCCGAACGGAACAGATGGCTCGAACTGTGTCGAATTCTTAAGTAACCTCAAACAGACCTGCTTAGGTGGGTTCTGACAGTGTGACTAGCTTTGAGATACACTATATGGCCAAAAGTATGTGGACACGTCACAACCATATGAGCTTCCTGAGCATCTGATTCCAAAGCTACAGGCATTGACATGGAGCTAGCCCTCATTTTGCACCTGCGACAGCTTTGAAGCAGTTTGTAAGACTTTACAGAGAACAGTCCAGACGGCAGCAGCAGTTGTACACGACTCCAGTCGACGCTTGGCATTGCGGATAGTGATCTTAAGCTTGTGTGGAGCTGCTTGGACATGGGAACTCATTTCATTAAGCTGTCAATGCACAGCTCTTGTGTTTTCTGAAGTTCTTTAGAACTCCATAGGGAAGGATGCAACAGCGGCCCTGCTCTGTGAGTCTGCATGGTCTACCCTTTCATGACTGGGCTGCTAGCCACCTCAATTTCCCAATAATAGCACTTTTGACTGGAATGTCAGGAACTTGTGGCAAAGGTGACAATGCTGAAAATCACCGAAGTCTTCATTATGACACATTCAGCTGCCAAAGCTTGCCTGGCTACATGCTTGATTTTGTACATCTGTAAGCAATGGGTGTAACTAAAACACCTGAGCTCAGTAATCGGTAAAGGTGTCCACATATTTCTGGCCATATAGTGTAGCTGCTACCTCTGCTTTTAGCTATATGTCACACTTTTATCCCAACCTGCCATGGCACTGAATAAAATATTAAATACATATATCATCACTGTCCAATGAAAAATCTCTATTTTTGTCGCTATTTGACTTTTTTACACAGCGTGAGAATTTCATGATGAATGGACCCATAGAAATGGCCCCAGATTTCTGGTTCCATTGACTTCCATTAAAGTTAAATGAGGTTTTTGCCCTCTCCTGTAAAGTTGCCATTGTTGGACAGTGATGATATTAATGTGCCATGCCTTCCTAGACTATGACAACAAAAATGTTACAGGCTCAGACTGTATTTCACAAAGTATTGAGACTTGAGATTGACATTGTATGTACATTGAGACCTCAGGAAAGCGTGAACGTCGTGTTGCAGTGTATAAAGAAGGCCATCGTTACCTCTGACCACTCTCCGGTCTTCCACTGTGGACACAGGAACTCATTGCAGGGCTGGGCAGTGAGCTTTTCTCTGGAGTTGCATTTGCTCTCGTCTTCATTCTCGGAAGACTTTCCGCACACCGCGCTCCGGCGACGTGTTCCACCTCCGCAGCTTTTGGAGCACTAAACAAAGTAGTCGCATAAACAAACAAAGGCTTGTAATCGATCAGTCAAGATGTGTTTTGGTGCCTGAAGTTAGCTTCTATAGTTTTGTACTGCAGCTATGAGGCGAATGTAGCTAACAAGTAATGGAAGCGTATGACCACCAATTAGCACTGTGCAAACTAGATGCCCAATGGACTCTGGAAATGTTTGGACCATGCAGTGAGCTGTTAGCTACAATGGGATCAAACGTATGCTCCACATCTATCTACTAGAGCTGTTCATGTAGCAAGTAGCATTGTATTGGTGTAGCTTAGCAAGCTGCAGCTTCACCCCACAGCCCAGGTTATTCTGGGTAACTGACCCTTCACTGACACATGAAGTATAAAGTCTCAAATCTGAACCTCTGTATGTGTATGGGAAGCTGTTAGCTTGAGCTACTCTTGCATTAATATCCTTGTTAGCACTGGGGGCTAGTGTTATCTTAGCAAGATGGCCTAAACAGCTTTACACACAACCACACGGGTTTATTCTTGCTCAGTAAAAGTTCACTGATGCAAGTTTGGAGGGTAAAGACTTAAATCTGGGTGTTTTTGTGTGTGGAGCCATTAGCGAGAAGGCTAAATAAGAGTTTTGGTGTTGCACTGAGGTGAGCTTAGAAGATAAAGACTCAAATCCAAGCGAGTGAAGTTGAGTGATGGGTGCTGGAGTGATATAAAGACAGAGGGAGCTTATGTCGTTTTTTGCTCTGGCTCATCTCGTCTGAAACGTAGAGACAGTGTGCAGGGTAGTGGGGCTAAAGGGTGGGGTTTCAGGGGGCATGATGGGCTTGATGAGAAATTGGCTCCCTCACCTCTGACCAGGGTGAATACTCCCAGCCTCCAGGGTTGCAGTCTCCATGGCAAACCTCCTTGTCATCGGGTTTGCGCTGGTTGCTGCAGTATCGGTCGTCAACCTTCTGGGTTTTGCTGTCAGTTCGGCTGTGTTTGGCACAGTAGATTTCCAGTGTGCGGTAGCCCAATCCGCACGTAGCTGTACACTCAGTTTTACGGGCAATGTGCCACCTGTTGCATGAAGACAAATGGAGTGGGCCCCTTAGAATTCTGCCTAAATCTAAACATAGGTCGACAAAATACTGTCTGAACCTGATTGTAGCTCAACTAAATTTAGTTCAAAACCAACTGTAGCCCAACTAATTTCAGTCTAAACCCAACTGTAGCCCACCTAATTTCGGTCTACACCCAACTGTAGCCCAACTAATTTCAGTCTAAACCCAACTGTAGCCCACCTAATTTCGGTCTACACCCAACTGTAGCCCACCTAATTTCAGTCTACACCCAACTGTAGCCCAAGTATTTTCTGTCTAAACCCAACCGTACTGCAACAAAAGCAGGTCTAAACTTGTAGGCCTAAAATTAAATCAATTAAGTCAATACCAAACTGTTGCCCAACAAAAGTATTTGAAAACTTGACTGTAGCCCAACAAACTTCTGTTCTAAATCCGACTGTAGCCCAGCAAAATTCTATCTAAACCCAACTGTAATCCTACAAAGCTCTGTCTAAACCTGACTAGCCCAACAAAATTCAGGCCCAAACAATTTAGTCTAAACTTGACTTTAGCCCAAGAAAATGCTATCGAAGACTAACGGTAGCCAATTAAATGAATGTATAAACCCAGCTGTAACCCAGCGAAATTGAGTATAAACCCAACTGTAACCTAACCAAACTCACTCTAAACCCAACTGTAGCTCTTCTAAATTCTGTCTAAACCCAACCACAACCTGACAAAATTCTGTCTAAACCACAGCCGGTTAATGTTCTGTCCAAATCTAAAACTATTTGAACCAGACTGTATTATGACAAAATTCTGTCTGAACTTTATATAAGTTAACAGAACAACAGACCCACATCAGAAACCAGTTCTAGTTCTGTTAGTATTAGCTGTTTCACTAACAGTTCACTCCACCTTCTTTTGGCTTATCTGGCTGAATACCTGAGTTCACAGTCTGTGTTGCATGGTTCTGTGATGGCACCAGGTCGGGGTGAGCCGTGACACCTCTGGTCTGAAACCACCACCCGGTCAGACTCGCGACTGCACAGGATCTTTCTCTTACGTTCACCTGAGCAGTGCAACAAAAAGAGTGTGAGATACATATATATTTACACAGTAATACTAGTGCATGGAAAAAAAAAAAAACGAATGATGGACCAGACAAAAAGACGTGTGAACAAATCATTACTGCTTTCAACGTAGGCAAAATTCAATATAAGTCAATTACAGTGAGCTTGCCCAGTGATATTTGTGCAATCTCTCTGGCCTGTTCTTAAATCAGCGGAGGTACATGTAATGGTGCGTACACTAACTCTGGACCATTAGATTTCCAGCACTTGGCTATAAGAGGTTGTGAAGGCAGGCCAGAGATCTGGGTGGAAAACTGAAGCCCAGATGTTTGGACTCCCTGCACTGTAAGTTCAGAGCTTCATCGCTTTCATTGACCTCAGTGACCCCATCAGACTACTTCCCCGACAGGATACTGGCAAACACGGTGGAGACTCCAGAACTGAAGCATACTTATCTTGGAAAGATACCTTCGACCCAAATTTATTAAAGCCCAGCTATACGATTTATGCTGCGTTTCGTAACGCTAATCCAAACCATAACCCTGTACACTCCAGGTTGGAAGACTGGACCTCACCTTGGCACAGGCGGCTACACTCCTGCCATGGGCCGTACGCGTCCCAGATAAACCGCTGAGTCTTATCCTCGATGGGGATGTTATAGGAATACCTGACATCTGGATTGTAGAGGTTACCTACGGATAGCACCTGTGATCAAATAAATAAACAAGTTATTATTTATTAAAAGAGAGAAAAGTGTCAGTTTTATATATACACAAATAAACACTTGATATATAAAACATATATATGGAGTATGTACATATATACAGAGTATATATATAAATATATATATATATATATATATATATATATATATATATATATAAACACTGTCAGTATACATATACAGTATACATATATACTGTATATATATATATACATAAATTATGTATGTGTGTATATACTCTATAAATAGATATGTATGTATATATACACTGTACGTCTGTGTATAAACTCTATTTCTGACATTGGATATACATATCGCTTACCTGGACGACGATCTCCTCCTCGATGCGGTCAGTGCAGTTGATCCTCTCGATCACATGGTCGGAGCCGCTGTACTCTATAACGGCATTCCCCACTTTGATTTCCCTTTTAAACATGCTGACCACAAAATCTCCGTTGAGTAAATATTCTCCACGACTGTTGGCCACAGCTAGGGAGCAAAGATAGAGGGACGTTACTCTGGAGTTTAGATGGAATCTCAAGGGCCCAGCTTTCTAGACACAGATTAAGCCTGGTCCTAGATGTAAAACTGCCAGCATCCAACGTTAGCCGCTATCCAGTGAGTTAAACAGGACAATTGCATAAATCCTCAGAGCGAGACTAAGACTAATGAAGTTCCAAGTTCAGTTTAGGTCGAAACAGTGGCTTTAGCAGTTGCTATGTTCAGGCTAGCGTGTGCAGGTTCTGTTTGGAACAGATAAACTGTTGGTAAGAGCACTTTAAGTCTTATACAGTATTAAAGCCCAAGACGAATTATCCACTTGAGGCAAGCAAACTCTGTCACACTACACATTTTGGCATGGCCTCGCAGAAACGCTGAACGTTTGCATTGATTGTAAGGTTCGGGCGATTGAGAGGGAAGATGAAGCTAATTGGGTTAAAGCAGTGCAGCATTCCTCAGAGGGGCCGAGTCCTCCTGTGCCATAGTCAGTCTAGTGCGCAGATTCACACTAATGCGATTATGTAGCTTATTTCCTGTGTTACTTTCCTCACCATTTCACACATCAGAGAGTCCAGCCCCTTTCCCACAATCCCCTCTATACCCTGTCTGTGTGCAGGACCTTCGAACGCACACACATGAAACTCTGTATTCCTGACCTTGTGGGGGATTTCCATTGCTACGGCTATATACATCTATATGGCCATCCCACCGTAATAATGGAATAATCAATTTTGATATTTTGATTCATTCTAATCAAACGAGATTGATATTTTTACTATAACTTGGTTATCAGATTAACTGGGATGCTGTTGGCTCCCTGTGTGTGAAACGCTACGGCCCTGTGTTGAGATGCTAGCGAGCAACAAGGTGAGAGAACCCGCAGCGGCTAAAACCAATCCAGATATCCCTGCAAAGACAGATGGAACAGACAGCACTGCTTTCTTCATATCAATCAGATACATAAAGTTCATAGTTTCGTTCATAACGGGGGCATCAGGTCCCCACACGGTGCTAAATACAAGCACTCCGGTTCAAACACAGGCACATACACCGTTGTTTTCTCCAGGGCACAATGACCTTTCTCAAGCTGCAGTCTGAGGACAAGGTCTTCCCCCTAAGGCTTCCGAAAAGTTCCAGCCCATTAACACGCGAGCATGTGCTCGGCACACTCTCAGCCTTAGCTCTGCTTGCTTTTCAGACCACCGGCTGCAAGCAGTCCGCGCCCTTTCCCCCAAATAAAAGCTCCTTCTGACCGAGCTGTTTGCAACGGCTCGTGCAGCCTCTCACGTGTCACATGATGGCGGACGGTGGACTAGAACGCAGTACCGTCACTTTTTTTTTTTGTGCGTGAGAAAAGTATGGAACCAATCAAATTTCGTGTCGAATTTCGAGGGTTGAATTAACACCTTACAGTGTGAAATGAGGTCCAGCTGGACGTAAATGAACGTTGTTAAGAGTTAATTCAAATCTACAGGTGTTAATTCAACACCGGGAATTGCACAGTGGAGAAGTGAAGACTTTAAGGAAACGTAGTTCGATTCAGGATACAAAACTAGGTGACACTGTTGTTTACGTGTGCGCTTCATAAGACATGCATAGGCATTTAATAATGCATTATAATCAGTGGTGGATAGCAACGAAGTAAATGTAATGTGTTACTGTACTTAAGTTGTTTTTTCCTGTATCTGTACTTTACTCTAACCACCATTTCAGAGTCTAATTTCTGACTTTTACTCCACTACATTACGCAGTTTGTCATTGCTTTCAGCTTATGTGTGCATCACAACTAAACAAGCTTATTCCTGGATTTCTGGCTTTCATGGAAATGTTCATATCAGCCCTGCCCTACATCAAGGAGCACCTGGAGGAAGGCAGGTAAAGCAGGATGGGATTAATGCAAACACGGACTGACAATCACACATCAAAGCATCAGTGAACAGGTAAAGCATACTGTTCCTGACTTTGTGGGTAAATAGACCACAATACAGAAATATGTACACATGCACTCGTGACTGGCGAGTGTCTTTTTCTGAATTCATACAAACTCTATTTCCCTTCATAGCAAATGTGTTTTGGCTAGTTTATGTTTATGCACAGAGACCTACAGATGCAGTACAGCAAAGGAAAACTCATTTGTGAACCTGTTTAAAGTTTTTAAGTTTTTAATTAGACTTGAGCTTATGAACTTTGCAAACAAATCTTAAACCGAAACTTTTCATGTTTGCAAAAAGTTATTTTATAGTTCTAGCTAACGGAACCTGTTCTCCTTCAGTGTTGTGTGCTTATGATCATTTGAATAGACATCAGTGTCAGACTAATTAGTGACCTTCTATTGAAAGAGTCTTGTTCCAGAAATGATAATAGGACATTAGAGCCATAATAAATCATGCTCCTGTTACTCTCCATACTTCAGTACATTTGCAGGTAAATACTTTAGTACTTTGTGGAGGTCTAAAGGGAGGAACTTCTACTTTCACTGGAGTAATGTTGTACCATGGGTATCTCTACTTTAACCCAAGTACATGGTTTGTGTATTTCTTCCACTACTGAATATAATGGGCATTTATTAACAGCTTATGTCAGTATTCGCAAGGTGGCATAAGAGGTTTCATTAAGTAAATGACATTAAACTGACATATTCTAGAAGTGTTACCAGCACAGACACCATGTCAATACACTGCCTCTTATGTCACCTTGCGAATACTGACATAAGCTGTTAATAAAGGTCCAAGCATTGTATTTTCAACACTTCCTTTCATGTCCTATGAAGTCCCTTCTGACATATAGACTTCAAATGTCTTCTAGAAAACAAATCACTGCCTGCTTGTACCCAGAAATCCATGGCCCTATAAATGAAAGATGATTTAACATTTAAGGCCGTTCAGTTTTATGAACTAATTTCAGACCAAATAGCTTTTTTATGTTTCTATGAGTCTATTTCGGGACTCATTCATTTGCCTGCACCTGGTGAAAGAATCATTTAACCGCATTCGAATGACATGCTAAGTGATGGTCCTGAGGTCTCGGAGGTTGACTCACCGAGGTAGTTATCATCCTCTGGTTTTCCTGAGTAGCTGTGCTGTCGCACGTCGATATTAGTAGCACCGCTGGGGATGCGCACTACCACGTTGTAACCTGGAGGACAGATGACACAATCAAATATCAGCAAATCGTAAGATTTCTAAATCAATCACTGAGATGGAACCAGTTTGATAAACACTGTGCTAAGAATGACTGTGATGGAAACCAGGTGTCGTGTATGTCTACACTGCCAGTATAGCGTTTTGTACAAAGTCTAGCCCCTCCATTTTCCAGGATACCTTGGATGGTCATGTGACCTCCTGCATTCAGACAGTAGCCTATCCCAGATTGGCTTCACCCAATCATGGAGTGTTTACATCTGTTGTGTGGTCTATTTAAGTGGTTCTTTGCGAAGTGCATACCAAGTCTTATTATCTCACTTCGTACCTTCTGGTTCATGACTTTCGGCTTTCTTTTCAATCTCGACTCCGGATCCCTTGATGGTTGTGTATGCCCTGTTACCGACCTTTTGCATGTTACTGAATACACCTTTGCATTGTGTTTTTGTAATAAACCTTTTAAGCCTAATCTACACGCATCCAACTCGGGCCGGAACCTTACCATCTACAGTGATCAGTGAATGTAAACACATTCGGTAAATTAACACGTTTCTCCAAATTGGCAACCTTACAGGAGAGGGCAAAAACCTCCTTTAACTGTAATGTAAGTGAATGGAACCAGACTTTTCTCCAACCAGTTTTGGGCCATTTCTGTTGGTCCATTCATCAGTAGATTTTCTCACAGTGTAAACAGCAGCTGCTGTGTTCAAATGAAGCCTAAAAGTAAAAATCGACTGAAATGTTTTTTCTTTGGACCGCGATGATATGTAATATGTAGGTAGGATAGTAGGAATTCTAAAAAACACACGTTTACTTTGGGTACTACTTTGCCGATTTCGGGCCAAAACTATCATAAAACAATGTCTCAAAGGCATCAAACATTCATGCATTCATGGTCATTTCATGTTATAGTTGTCATGAGGGAGCTATTAGAGTTCTTATGTGCTTTGGACGTCTGGTTCCTATCACCACCACTGTAACACTGGAGCATTTGCCCATCAAACCCACTCTACATGACTTTGTTTACATCCTATCGACTTAAATAGGCAGAAATCTTGCAAAAGGTTGTGGAATTGCTCTGTAACCCAGACATGTGACATGATATCGTGTTTATATGCGGTGCTTATAAACCACCATAAAAGCTAGATGTTATATTGTTGACATGCTGAATCGAAGAGAAAAGCTAAGCTGACCTGAAACACAGTAAACCCGATTAGATTCAATTCAACCAGTAAACCTACCATAGTGCACTGTGTTGAAAGTGCCTGCCATAGTCTTGCAGGAGGAGTTGTCTCCCCCACACACTCCGCATTTATCTCTCCTGGCCTTGGAGTTCAAAACGTGGTCACATCCCGCTTGCTGCAAAAATAAAAGTGCAAATATGGAAGAGAATGAACTCCGCAACATCCGAACTACATCAATTGCATTTTATCAAAGAGCAGCAGGGAGTGTGGATTGAGGACCACCAACTTTAGTGGTACAGTTTAGTAGTGTTTTTTAATGGACAATGGAACTGATTAAGCATGTAGATTGAATAGCCATGGTCAAATTGCATAATTTGTTGGGTTTTCACATCCCTTAGTGAACATTATGGGGTTTGTTGACAGAATTTAATGTATTAAAAAGTTTTTTAATTTTTTTATATTAAAAAGTTTTTTTTACTTCTTTGATATAAAAAGTCCAAATTTTATATGTCATTCTTTTCCCCAACATCCTAAGCTTAAAATTCGGTCAATGGTAATTATACAGGATGTGTTCAATTAATACTTCAGCTAATACTCACCACATAATCAACAAAACATGCCACTTGACCAATGGGGAAGGATCTTGGATTTGGGTTCATTTCTACTGTATACTCATTATAAATGGCAGCCAGTGCTAAACCATCATGAGGATGACCGTGATGCTACGCTGCGTCGTTGTTTGGTAGGAAATACTCAATATCTTAATCACCACCACCCACCCTGCACAGGCCCTGCACACATATGTCGTTGGTGTCGGGGCCACATGGTGTGCCGTCGATGACGCGGTCCCTGAGCTGATAGTATGCAGTGCTGCCGGCCACTCTGCAGAAGAGCTTACAGCGGTCCTTCATCAGAACTACAGCAAAACATCAGAAAGCAGAAAATCAGACACTGGGTCATCGACAGAAACTCACTCACTCATCTTCTATACCGCTTCATCCTTCAGGGTCACAGGGGGGCGCTGGAGCGCTCGCTGGGCAGTAGGCAGGAAACACTCCAGTCCATCATAGGGCACACATACAGACATGCACACTCAGAACTAGGGTCAACTTAGCATCTCCAGTTCACCCGACTGCATGTCTTTGGACTCTTAGCCTTTTTCCACCAACCAAGTGCTCATGCCCATGCTGGTGCTGGTTCCCAGGCTCTACTGAAGTTGTTAAGAACGGACCCCGTTTTCCACTGGTTTGAGAGCTGAGCGATTACGAGGTGGGCGGAACATTTTCTTCAAGTGCGAACTTTACTTTCTGCATTGAGGGCGTATATCTTACCATCCAAAATCAACTCTTTCAGCGTCTGTGTGCAGCCCAGAAGGATCATCATAGACAGCGATTACGTGCAAGACGACTCGTAGTTTTGTTTCCTCTGTCCGTTATGAAGGTGGACTATTATAAAGCAGCAGGTTAAGGTTCTTAGCTATCTGTAGTCTTTCCCACATCACAGATCTCCTGCACGTATTAAATGCCAAATGTTTTGAATGGTTCACATTTTAGCTCATCAGAAGACGGATGCCTCCTGTTGAATGCGCTCATCCACGAGCACATCACTGCCGGGATAAGATTCACCGTTCACAAGTTCACTGTGCAGCACCATGCATCTTTGCCGCTTGCTTCATGGGTTCCACGGTTCCAGACCAGAGAGCTAATGATGCTGGAATGGCACTGCTTTTTCCGGCCGCTGACCTTTTTTTTTTTTGCATTGGAAATACGCTGAGCGGTTCGAGATTCTGGCACCAGCACCATGTTGGTGGAAAAGGGCTATCTGAGAGGAAGAAACCCACACAGACACCAGGAGAACATGCAACCTCTACACAGAAAGGACCCTGAATGCCCCAGCCGGGAATCGAACCCAGACCCTTCCTGCGGTGAGGCAACAGTGCTACCCACTGCGTCACCGCGTCACCATCCTCAGAAACTAACGCAGTTACTTGCTTTTAAATGGGGCTTTTTTAAAATGAGGTAATTTAATCTCACCCACACCAAATAAACCCGGACTAAAATACCAAGCTGCTAGACTAAACACAGAGATGTAATTATAGTACAGTGTAATAAACCCCGGTTGTTAATGCTTGCAGCTTTGCATGTGAGAAGCTGATCCAGTGAGAAGCACGTGTGAACTTCCGATAGGGTCCACTATTTTAGTCACACTGGTGGTCACTGGGGGCCATTACGGCAGGTAATCGTAACCGGGCACAGGCCAAGCTCCAGGAATTTGCAGTTGGCTACACCTGTTTGGCTTGGCTTAGTACAATAAATAGAAGTCTATGGAAACAGATTGCTGCAGCTAAATATAGACCAACTGCCAAAGGACTTAACCTTAACCTCACGGTCATTAAATGCTGGAAAAGCAACATAAATAAATAAATAAATAAATAAATAAATGAATAAAGGGCTTCTTACTCCCGCTGTACTTGGGCACCCAGCGCACGTTTGGAGGTAGACCGTTGATGTTGAAGTGGCGCCCATTGAAGGCAGCACACTGCTCCTCTCGGAAGTCCTGGTCCTGCTTAGAACATGGCTCAGAGTTGCAGGAGCGGAACTTCATCCTACGCCCAACGCAGTACTTACCCCCATTTCTTGGCCTGAACGCAGAGAAAAACACACATGTACAGCATCATGAAATAAAAGAGGTGGCTATGTTTTAAACGCTAGCCTTTGTGGCCGTTGCTAACTATCTGCTGTTATAAACTGTGCTACTTAGCCAGAATTCATTAAGCCTAATTCATTACCAAGTTGACCCTAGAGGGGATTTCCACCAAGGCTTCATTCAGACTGGTTTGATGTGGAACATGATAACCTGGGTTGAAAGTGGTGGCGATGGGAACCAGGCGTATGAAGAGTTGAATGCCTCTATAAGCTAAATATATTAAATGAAATGGATATAAGCACACTGTCCATTGTTTTACAACAGTTTTGAGATACGATTTTGGCTTAAAACATATGAATTAAAATCTGTTCATGGTGGTTTGTTTAGGGCATTCTAACCCAAGGAAAAGATATTTACCAAGATATTTACTATTTCATCACCATCAGCATATGATGCAGGTAACCTCACTGGTTGGTTTGGATAGTAAATAAAATGTCTACATTTGGGTTGCAGACCCTGGTTCCCATCACCAACACTGTAAGGAAGTCCAGTGTCCATAGGTTTCTGTATTTAGCATCTATAAATGGCTTCGTTTACATCCCCACCACTGAATTATGTGCAAGTTTCAAATATTAGTGGAATTCCCCTTTAAGGAAGACCTCAGTAGCGTCATCCTTTAGGTACCACCTCACTGCTGCATTGCAGTAGCCACTAGAGTAGGGGTCTACAAACCTGGAATCCAGTGTCCAGTCCTGGATTGTGTTACATTCTGAGCCAATCAATTACATTAACTGTTCACTTAATTTCCAGTGATAGCAAAATCCAGGACGGAAAACTGGATTCAGGGTCCAGATTTTAAGACCCGGGCACTAGAGACTAGGAAGCAGGACCATGTTCTGAGAATATGGGCACCCTAAGCCCTTGTACCTCCATCATATTACACTCAACGCAAGAAATGAAAAGTACTACCTTGATTTCTATAAAGTCCATATATAAAGAAACCATTTATTATACCATAAATTAATGCAAATGAATGACTGCATGGAATTACAATTTATTACGCTCATATATCTTAATTGTAATTTATCATTGTGGGGCCCATTGTGGCTTGAGCGGGGGGGTGGGAGTTGTGCCCTAAGGGAGCGATTATAATGGCCTTGCTAGCGAGCTACAGATTGAACGTTAATCCTTGTTTGGGACATAGCCTCATTCGTCCCCAGAGAACAGAGGGAATGCACAGCTGTGCTCGGAGCGAACACTCAGAGAAAACTCTGCTAGCATTGTACAGTATGAAGGCTGGTCTACAGTCTTCCATTTAATTTGTCCCAGCTATTGTTTCAAGGTTTTCCACAGAACTGTTCAGCCAAGCCGAGAGCCTTTTAGAAACCTTTAAGCTGAAGTTTGAGAGCATATCTAGTGAGTGGCCGAGCCAGGGATGTTTCAGCCATGCTTCTCTTGACCACTTCCTGTTTCCTAGTCCATTGGAATCCTTGGAAGTAGTTTGCTGTGTTTTTAAAGCAGTGGACAAAAGAAACGGCCGGTCTTTTGAGGGTAGCCTTAGCCTAATATGGACACCAATGCAATGAGGCGTGGCCGAAGGCCTGGTCTTGGGGGCCTTGACCAGTGGGTCCAAGATAGCATGACGTTTTCCTAATTCTAGCAGTATCTGATAGCTAGAGGTTCGGGACACATGTATGACGCTCAAATGACTTGAGAAACACCTTCATAAGCTCTCCGGACAAAAAATGAGTGCCCTTGTGTGTTTAAGGTGGTAGTAACTCCAGGTTCCTGCAGATGGCGTTGCACAAGGATGATGGGGTTATAAATACCTGTGGGGTGTGAGTGACGGGGTTCATAGATTGGGAAGAGGTGCTACAGTGCAGGGAATGTCTCGTTCCATGTGTGGAAAATGGCTCCAAAGCAGATGTTAATGATTGGCTAAAAGGAGTGACTGCATTTGGGCGTGTCAAAGACCATAGTGTGAAGGAAGTAGCTGAATCTGCAGGTGTATGGAAGCGTACGGTCATACGGGTCTACCAGCAGTGGCAAAATCCCAGTCTACAGGAAACTCTCCTGTCCGGTGAGCATTTAGCCCGACCACCTAGTACTACTGTTATCAGACACAATGCTTTTCAACCAATCAGACTGTGTAACTGACTAAAATGTAGGAGATCGTAGGGCGAATGGTTATAGGCAGTATCATCACAGACAGGCTTTGCTTCTATCATTTATCAGGGTGAACTGTAAGGACCAGCCACGTCCCTATCCGAGACATGGAACACTGTACGGATTAGACCTATCCCAGGACTACATTGTCCTATCTATATATAATCTATAATCTCCTTTCAGAGTGCTGTGTAGTCCAGGACTCCAGCCTGTACAACACTACAGAACACTATAAAGATCATGCAGGTCTTACGGGGGTTGGTTGCAGTCCCGAACAGCGATCTTTATCCCCCCTCCGCAGCTCCGTGAACAGGAGCCAAATGGACTCCAAACACCCCATGCTCCTTCTACTGGCATGGAGTCATGCTCCTTTGGGATGCACAGGCCATGTCTGCAGTGCTGCTCACAAAAAATGAGAGACGAAAGAGAGATTAGGCTAGTGCCCAGTAGGGGTATCACAATGTCAGCAACTAGTTATCAATTACCACAGTTCTGCTTTGTTTCATGAGGTCTGTTTTGGTTGTGGCACCACTTTGACAATCATATTCATGTCACTGACTGGATTGGCCTGGATTTGGTCCTAAAAAAAGGCCAGGAACTGAAATCTGTCCTGGAATCTGAGGTAGCATTAGAATTTCATAATTCTTCAAAAACGTCATGCAGGTCAATGGTCCAGGGGTCTTACAAGGATGAGGAGTTTGGTAAATGGCTTGGGGGTTAAATTTAGATGTGTAAAACATTAAATCCCAGATTATCGAAGTGGTATCGGACCTTTGGACATCTTGCAACAGAGACAGATTTAGTGCACAATTATTAGTGATTTGTTTATTTTAAAGGGGACCTTTATGTGTATATTCAATGCTCATAATTAATTTTCTGGGGTCTATTAGAATAAATATACATGCTTCAGTTTATATCTTTCTCATGCTGCACATCTGTATTGACCCTTTGTCTGAAACGCTCTGTTAGAACTCCTGTGTCTTTAAGCCCCGCCTTCTGATGAGCCCAGTGTGCTCTGATTAGTCCACTCGTGGTCAACTGCCAGAGAGGGTAACAATGGGTCCCCTGTAGCACACTGGAAGCATGCATAAAGTGTTAAATGGGCCATAACTTTTGAACAAGTTGCATTCTATGCTTTTTGCTGTTTGTGAATTTCGTAAATAAACAGTAATAGTGCATTAACATGTTTAATTGGTATATAATTTTCTGATTTTCACTTCACTATCAGTAACATGTAACACCAGAGGACCTGTTCTTCCCTTATAAGCAAGCCAAGATCCAACAGCGCACTGTTCTGAAGCCAGCCGGACGGGAACGAAGTGTAATTTTGGGGGCAAGCAAATTAACACCTACATAAAAAGCTTCAACCAGGAATCGCTGAGCGGTGTCTGTGACCATAGAGGCTGTTAAAATAGCAACATGCCCACTAGAGCATTGCAGAATCCATCATTGGACCATTCATATGCATTCCTGAATCGTACGTGTTCACATATGAGTTCTAGTCCTGGGTTAGCCATGGTGCTGCTAACTAATTTCTGATTACTACATTAACACCAGGCAAAGCTACCTTGGTTTGGACGGCTTGTGTGGGTTTATTTGGTTGTGTGTCAATGGTGCCACCAAAAGGAACACTTGCCTTTCCAGGAGCGCAGTCAGTCCCGTCGGCCCAGGGCATGTGCTGGGTTCGACAGCCACGCTGAGCTCCCTCTGGGCTGGTGCACCACAGCCTTCGACACTGCGTCTGGAGAACATCCACATCCACACACATACAGTTAGTCCTTCATGTCTACACACACAATCATTACGAGGCCAACCCTCGTTAAACATCCCTGTTACATACCCTTTAAACAAACACATCGGACGTCACTGCCATACACTACACGGGCTGGAGTTTAAAGACGTTATGTAACCGGGGCTTTGATTCACAGGCCAAAATAGCTCTTCTCCAGCCCTCGGGCTGCACATGATCACGAAGGAAGCCTGTAGAAGCATTCCAGCCTAAAACTAGCATTTAAAGTGTATTTGTTATGTTATGAAGTCTGCTGTAGAACAGCTTTGCATACCACAGCCTCCACGGTTTGCCAGCTTTCCCAACTGCATATCATCTCTGGATGATACAGTACTAACCTCAACTCTCCGGAAAACTAAAAAGAAAATCATTCAGCCAAATTTAAACAGCCCACCCAAAGGATCCACCCCAAAGCACTACTTGCAGTCTACAGTATATTGCCTACTAAGGTATCTAACCAATTAACTGCAGTTTTTGGCACATCAAGGGTATTTAAAGATTAGCAGGCCAGCTGTCATTTCAGGTTATCAACTGAAATATCAGCTAGCCAACTACTTAGCTTATGAGATTTGCTAGCTGGAAGCCAGAAATTCTGCCTTAGTCAAACGCACCATTAGACCTTAGGTGTCAAACTAGCTTAGCTAGTCTGTGCTAGGTTATCACAGTCCTGTTTAATGTTGTGAGTGAAGTAATGTTAGAATCATAGACATCACCACACTGGCTGGAACATGCATCAATGTTGATGGTCTAGGTAACTTTTCATAACTCTCAGACGGCAGAGAAATCAAGATTTTCGTATATACATGTACATATTATCAAAAGAATAGCTGCACCCGGAAGGAATCAACCGACAGGAATGAAACTTGGTGGGTAGGTTTGACATTGTGAGACATGGCAACGATTCAAGTCTCACGTTCGGCCGCGCATGTGATGTAAGCAAGGACGGGCCTTATCACTGTAGCTGACTGACCCGACAACCATAGCTGCAGACATTTAGCGAGCAGTGGTGCCGTCCGTGAGCCATCCTGTTAGTGCCAGCACCGTTGGCAGACGGCTGCACGATGCCCTTAACACCACATCAACGTCACCATAGACTGCAATGGTGTCGTGTCAGACTAGCAGCGGGTCATCTTCAGTGACGAGTCCCGCTTTTGTCTTGGTGGAGACGACCAACGAATCCGTGTGTGGAGGCACCGTGGTCAGCGCCAAGATGAACGGCATGTTGTCACAAGTCACACATCCAGAAGGCCTGGTGTCACTCCACCTCCACCCCTACCGCACACAGGAACTGTGTGAGAATGTTCAAGCTGCACGGGATGGATTATCACAGGACACCATTAGGAACCTCTACAGCTCCATGCTGAGACGTCTGGCATGTTGCGTTTGCTTAGACACTTCTGTACTTCTGTACGTGTAGCTCAATAAATATTGATCATTTCAGTCTAAATTGATCATCATTTATTGTTCCTGGTAACCTTTATCTTCCTTCCCAACAGCACTGCAAGCCCACACTTCCCTCTGGGTGCAGATATTCCTTTGATGATGAGGGAATTTTCAGACTCTGCAGTTATGAATATAAGCTTTGTCTAATTCTACTCATGACTATGAACAAGAATATGTAATGTAATCGAATCAGAGCAGAATAACACACCATATTATTTCATGTCAGGACTGGTGTTAAGCTAAAACAAACAGAGACGGTCTCTCGACGAGGCTGAAAATGAAACCGCCGGTCCTTGTTTTTGAACGTGCTGTGTGAAAGTGCAAAATTTAAAGCCATAATCAGAGTAAAGGCAACATTTTCTTACCATATATGGGCACACCTGTGTCCCGGGCCCAAATATGAGTTCACATTGTTTATTGACATTGTATATCCGTCCAGGCAGCTGCTGGGAAAGCGTGTACGGCCTAGATACGGGCTCGTCGAGTAAACACTCTCCATACCCTGTGCTGATATAAAATGATCAAAAAACAACTTCAAGGAAAAAACAAAACAAACAGGAGACAAACAAGACACAGAAACACAGCTTGAGTTCGAGGTGAAGGGACTGCAGTGTAATATACTCTGTCTGAATTGACTAAAGGGGACTAAACGGGAACCAATTCATCAAAATGCATGCATAATTCAGTAACGGTGATGTAAACAAGCTCAGTCTTGGAGTGGTTCAACGTGAGAGAAGCACTGTAGCAAAACTCAGACCTTTTTAGGAAAGGTGATGATAGGAACCAGATGCCACAATGTCAACAGCGCTAATGTAAGCTCACCTGTGACTGAAATGTACCTAATAGCCTGTAATACCTCAACAAGCACCAATAACAGCTGTGATTGGATTTGGCATCTACTGGGCAAATTTCTGGATGTAGATCACATCAACTTTCAGACACTCTTGCGTCAAAGAATTGCGCAGTTGGGCCAGATTTGGTGGATGCCTTCCCTGGCACAATTCCGAGGAGAATTCCCTGTAGACTGGGATTTTAGCCACTGCTGGTAGACCCGTATGACCGTACGCTTCCATACACCTGCAGATTCAGCTACTTCCTTCACACTATGGTCTTTGGCACGCCCAAATGCAGTCACTCCTTTTAGCCAATCATTAACATCTGCTTTGGAGCCGTTTACCACACATGGAAAGAGACATTCACTGCACTGTACCACCTCTTCTCAATCTATGGATCCCGTCACTCACATCCCGCAGGTATTTATAGCCCCATCATCCTCGTGCAGCGCCATCTGCAGGAGCCTGAAGTAACTACCACCTTAAACACTCGTGAGCTTAGCGGTTTTATGTACATACTCATTGCCACCCTTTGGTAAAATAACGTCTCGGGCATTGTAGCCATTTCATGTACTAACTTTCTGTGAGGTGAGGTATTCAACTCCTCAGGCATCTGAATCCCATCACCACCACTGTGAACAATTCTGACTGTAGTTTCTATAGAACACATCATTTCACATCAAACTACTCTGAATGACTTGATTTCTATCTCAACCATCCAATTATATTGAAAAATCTGAATGATGAAAAATCAGAATTCCCCTTTAAAGCCACTATAAAGCCATTTATTTTATAACTCAGGGACCAAATCCAACTCATAATGTGAAAAACCACACATCTGTACTGGAACAGAGTGAGTCATCAGGTTGTATTTCAAATAACCTCACAAACTAGCTGAAGAGGCTTCCGATCGGAACTCCGTATTGAGCCTTATCTGCCTTACAGGGTACAGGCTCGCAACACCACGGTGGAGGAAGTTGGGATTGTGTCCTTTGTGTGTGGAAGATAATGGAATACGTACTCGAGGAACTCAGTGATGTATTTCCTGCTGCATTTGGACCACATCCAGGGGTTGGTGTAGTAGTTGAGTGTGGGTGCCATCACGTGCTGCTGATTCTTGACCCCATCCTCCTTACACTTATTGCTGTCGTCGTGGGGCATGTTGAACCTGCGGAATGAAACAGGCACACCCATCACTGACAAATACTCATAAACACTGACATTAACCCTCATCAAACCGAATGCCACACCAGAAATCCCCTCTGAAGCTCATAAAATGGTCCCTTCAACTCCACCAGAGTGCTGGTCCATGTCCACATCGGCATTAGTAAAAGGTACCAGCGTGTAGAATCTGAGCTGTCATATTTACTATCACTGTATAAAAGATGCATGAGGCTGCCTTTATTGCTGGATGCATTATGAGCATAGAGATTAGTAAGCACTTTTTATTTGGGTTTTATTGCTTTTAGCTATGCAACTTAATTTTGTTTTGTTTAATAACAATAAAACCTCTAAAACACCTTTTCACCTCCCACTCTTGACCTATCATCTCGAGAAAGCACTCAGCTAACTCAAGATAACAGTATGTCATACAGTGTCTAGCTTTAGCTCTAGCACCAAACTTCAGACACCAAACATCCAGCAGATCCAACCCTTTGTCTCTCAGAAAGCTACCTGTGTGATAACCCAGTATCTTGGCATTTCAAGGCTTGACTACTGCAACTCACTCCTGCCTGGTCTTCCTCTGTGGGCCATTAGGCCCTTGCAACTGATCCAGAAAGCAGCAGCACAGCTTCTCTTCAGTCTTCCAAACTTAACTTACGTCACTCCATTGTTGCACTCCCTTTTATTGGCCTCCTGTAGCTGCCCGCATTACATTTAAAACCCTGATGCCTGCCTACAAAGCCAAGAATGGACCAGCCCTTCCCTACCTTACGGGAATGGTCAAGAGTCGACCTGTACCTCGAGCCTTTGAGCTTCAAGTACAGCTCGGCCTAACTCACCATCCTTCAAAACGCATGGAAGACAAGCGTCAAGGTTCTTCTTCTGGTGGAGCATACCACAGGCTGACAGACTGAAGCCCAGCAGGTGACAGTAGATCACTTATGTAAGCACCAATTTAGCTCGCCATCCTTCAAGATGCATGCAAACAAGCATCAAGGCTCTTCTTCTGGAGGAATGAACCACTGTCTGGGAGACTGAAGACCAGCAGGTGCCCTTTGAGCTTCAAGTACAGCTCGGCTTAGCTCGCCATCCTTCAAGATGCATGCAAACAAGCATCAAGGCTCTTCTTCTGGTGGAGTATACCACAGGCTGACAGACTGGAGCCCAGCAGGTGACAGTAGATCACTTAAGTAAGCACCAGTTTAGCTCGCCATCCTTCAAGATGCATGGAAGACAAGCATCAAGGCTCTTCTTCTGGTGAAGTATACCACAGGCTGACAGACTGAAGCCCAGCAGGCGATAGTAGATCACTTAAGTAAGCACCAATCTAACTTGCCATCCTTCAAGATGCATGCAAGACAAGCATCAAGGCTCTTCCTCTAGTGGAATAAACCACTGTCTGGCAGACTAAAGACCAGCACGTGATAGTAGATCACTTAAGTAAACACCAATCTAAGTACTTACTGAAATGCACTGTACTGCACTTCTGCCATGCTTAACTTTTTATTTTTCCTTCTAGGTGTCAGCACTAGCCCTTGGTCTGGCAGTGCTTGAGCTCAAGAGTAGTTTGGGCTCTAATCTATTCGAACTAGCGAGGATAAGAGCGTCTGTTAAATGCTGTAAATGTAAATACAACATGCTTCAGCTGATCAGCTGCAGTTGGGCTAAGGAGGGGATGTCTGTTTATTTATTTCCAAGCTTTCACTTTAAAAGATGTTATACAACCAGACGACAG
This sequence comes from Semaprochilodus insignis, assembly GCA_034552555.1. Taxonomy (NCBI): domain Eukaryota; kingdom Metazoa; phylum Chordata; class Actinopteri; order Characiformes; family Prochilodontidae; genus Semaprochilodus; species Semaprochilodus insignis. The sequence continues at coordinate 26,202,978 of CM067494.1, forward strand.
GCACACTGCTGCCCATATTCAGTGTGACCCTTCAAAATACATGTACATAAGAGGCCCATTTCATATTCAGGTTAAAACAACTGCTACAGGGGGGATCATGCAGGGCATGTAGGCCCCTGGAGAGAGGTGTGATATGTACAGCATAGCACTGTATAGCACCAGGAGCTCAATCCCTGCTCAGCCTAGAGTAGTGATGTCACCACCCACCACCGGATAAGAAAGGAATTCCGAATGCCCGTCGTGTGTATACAGTGGGAATAAATAAGTCATTATAGAGCAAAAAGTGAGTTAGCCTGGTAACTGCCTACCAAAGCTTCAGGGTCAAAACTCAAGCTGAAAAAAAAAACACACCTAAAATTATGGTCACTCAGCGATTAAGAGTTATGGGCCAATATCCCAAAATAGCTGAACCCTCGGGCTTTAAAAATGTTCACCCTGCCGCCAATAGACGTCTATAAACCACGGAAGAAACACTCTCTCGTTTAATAAGGGGATTGAAATCAGTAGGCTGCCGCCATCCTGTGTGACCGATTACCTTAAACGTAGGTTGGCTCTCTTTATCTTAACAGCTAAGGGTGCTGAACAAAGCTGTGTACTAGTGAAACCACACGTAGGTCCCATCTGGCAGACCCAACAAAAGCTACCACAGAAGGCCTTGAGAGGTTGCTTATCAAGCGCAGACCGACTTTACAGGCTATTATCATGTGTGCAAAAGGGCAAACAAAACACTTCAGTGATCTGACCAAGACAACATGTTAGAGCTGGGCAGACGATTGACTGCTCCTCAGCTAGAAAGATAAACTCTAATGTGGCTCAGCGCCATGTGCCATGTGTGGTGGTGAAGGTGGTGGTGGGGGTAGAGGAAGTGAGATGTTATACACCTATTATCATGTGTCGAGTGAGGACCAAAAGTAGTTTTGCTTAAGCTGGGCAACTTTTCCTTCAGGCCTTTGTTTTAAATGCCCAGCGAGGTAAAGCATTTGTTAGCTTTGCTAGTTAGCAGTGGATTTGATTCAGTATGTTACTATGGTGCCTCAATTCAAGTCCATTTTCAATATAGCATATGCTAAAATGTGCTAATATGTTTCAATGTTCTGTTTGTAAGAGCTTTCAAACATTATAAAAGTGCAATGTTTGAAACTAAAGCTGTGCTTTGCAGTGCCCTAACTTATATACCTAGCCACCAGCTAATCTTTTAGCTCCATGCTAATATACAAGCCATAAGCTAAAATGGTTGGATAAAAAGACATGGTATGGTGCCATAACCCTAATAGTAAGCATATATCAGTCTGCAGGCTTGATGAATTTAGATCCCTGCTGACTGCTTGCTACTGCCGGTCCACCATCAGACCACCCATATTACTGTTCTGCAAACAAGATTTAGCGAAACTGTTTTTAAGCTATTACATCTTTTTACAATGTTTTTGAGGATATCTATAATTAGCATTCATGCTAGCTCATTCCCCTCAGGCCTTCGTTTTAAATGGCCAGCGAAGCAAAGCATTCGTTAGCTTAGCTAGCTAGTAAGGGATTTGCTTCAGTATGTTACTTTGGTGCCTCAATTTAAGTCCATTTTCAATATAGCACATGCTAAAAGCTAACATGTTTCAATTTTCTGTTCATAAGAGCTCTCAAACATTATAAAAACTCAATGTTTGAAACAAAAACTGTGCTTTGTAGTGCCCTAACTTATATATCTAGCCCCCAGCTAATATTTTAGCCCCACACTAATATATTTGTTAGCTTAGCTAGCTAGTAATAATTCACAAAATTCAGAACTTGATTCAATATGTTACAGTGTTGCCTCAAGTGCATTTTCAATATAGCATGTGCTAATGTTATGCTAATATGTTTTAAGTTTCTTTTCACAAGTGCACTCAAACATTACAAAAGCTCAATGTTCGAAACAAAAGATTTGCTTTGTAGTGCCTTAACTTAGCTGTCTAGCTACCAACTAATATTTTCACCCAATGCTAATATACTAGCCACAAGCTAAACTATTGTTATTATATCCCTGATAGTAACTATATATACGTCTACTGTCTTGATATCCACCCTCGGACCACCCAGATTGTTGTCCTCCGTCCAAGAATGTGAACAATGTTTCATGACTTCAGAGATATGATAAATGTGTAGCTCCTGTAATTTCAGAAAATAAACTAAGACAAATATTAAACTTCTTAACTTCTAGAAAAACACTTAACAAGGCCCCATATAAAATGATTTAGCTGTAAATGTTGCCGCTGGCATTAAATATGATTTACTAAACCAATTTACAAGATAATATAAGTAAGAAAACAGAGGGCATATAAGTACATTGGACCGTGAGTGGAAAACTTGTAATGAAAAATGGCATTTTGTTTGATACTCTCCTTGACCATCAGCAGGCCACTCAGAAAACGCTGAGCAAAACGTCAGCGGACCCCCAGCTTTGCTGTTAGTGGGCCAACAGTGATCCGCTATCCTCTTGCCGATATGCTATGATACAATTTGATACTATACAATATCCTGAATTGCCTAAATCCATACTAGCTAGTGCTGGGTTGTAACAAGTGTGTTCCTGGTATATGGTTAGCATGTCGTAATGATGCACCAAATGACAAAATGATCTCAAAAAAGATATTTCAGCTGTTCAGCTATTATGGTGTTATGCTTGTGTCATAAAAGAGCTCAAGTGGCACTATGTTTAGCTATAGACTAGTATAAACCAGCTAAAAGTGCCCAGGCCAGCATGGAACTCATGGTCAGTGTTTTTTTAGCAGCACCTGTAAAAACTGTGCTGTTTGAATGTTGCTCTTGTAGGAATTCATACAAGTTAATAAACTCAGATTGAGTCGCTTACACATGGCCGAGCTCATGAGCGATGGTGAAAGCGGTGCTGAGGCCATTATCTTCATTGATGCTGCAGCTTCTGTAGGGGTCACACACTGTGCCTAACTCCGCAAGGCCTGAAAATGGAGCGTAAAAGCAGTATTGGGTCACATCATCATCACCTATACCACCATCAGCTTCATGTTATTATACTCTGTATGGTCAGTATTATCAATACAAACTAGTAGCTTTGTAGTTATGATCTATTCTAAATATACCATTCTCTTCTAACGTCAATCTTAATATCATCCATACCACATTACTGATAGAAAAAGGACACTTACCTAGGGTATCGCACTTGTCTCGAGCTCGACAGATGTCCTGCCTATGGAAACGTACAGAGTACCTTCATACAAATACCTTCATATACTGCATGCATACAATACAACAGTAGCATAACCATGTACGCATAGTTTAAGACTAAACTACAAACTGGCTAGTAGGCTCCACTGGGCTGCAGCTTCACCTTCCACTACCCAATCACTAAGCATGCCCTCAAGGTTTAGCAGCCCCTGCCTTGGGTATGCTAATTGTTGTTAGCACTGGCTGGTCTTTCCATTTAAAAGAATGGAAAAGCTGTGGGACCTGGTGATGAGGATGGCCGTGTCGTGGTGGTTGTGATGGTTGTCATCGAGGTGGTTCTGGCCCTGCTGCCATATACAGAAGTTCTTCAGAGTGGACTGTGCATTGAACGAGATCACAGGGCCGTCCTGTGCAGAGAGAGAACAGCGTGGTGGTAGAACATAGCTTAGTCCAACGTGTGACAGGTGATATCATACAGCAGTTTTGCCATAACTACTGACAACGTCATCCAAAAGTGAATTTGTAGTAGGACCTCATGGCTCAGGGAGGCTTTCACTAGCGCAGTCGTAGACAGGGGGTTAGGGCACCAGCCTTGTGAACGGAGTGCTGCTGGTTTGATTCCCTGAACCGATAGGATACAAGTGAAGTGCCCTTGGGCAAGGCAGCTAATCCCCGGGTGCTGTGGATAGGGCTGCCCACCGCTCTGGGAAAGTGTGCTCACTGCCCCCCAGTGTGTGTAGTGTGGTGGGTGTTTCACTTCACGGATGGGTTAAATGCGGTAGACTAGTTCTTCTGTGGTTGTGGTTCTAATTCTAATTTGGAACATGCCCTGTGATGAACATGTTATGTGATGTACTTTACTGATACAGCAAGAAAAATTCTGCTGCCTAACTATATCCAGATAGCTAGCCAAACAGCACCACCTGGGGGGGTTGAGTGCCTTTCCCAAATGCCCAACCAGGTTTGTGCAATCATTCTTGGGGTTAGAACCAACAACCTTCCAGTTGCTGGCTCACTTTTCCTACTACTGGCTGGACCTAAGACTGGCAAATATACTTTTCTTTACACGTTTTGCCAATTATTCCGGAATTTGTATCCATGGAATGTCCATGGAATGATTAACATGCAAACATGACTGAATTAGCATTTTCTATTGGCTACATTTCAATAAAGACCAAAAACCATATAGCCATAAAGTCACTTGCCCAACCTTGAACCTCAGCATGTACATTTGCCTGATTTTGAAAGTTGGGAAAGCAGTGCAACATCTATCTTACCAGCTCGTTGTTTATGATGACAAGCTTCACGACGACGATGTTAATCAGGTTGCCAATGCTGGGATCCTTATAGATTGAGGACACCTGGGTGAAGACAAAGCACCAGAACGATCAGATCAGAACAAAATCAGTCCTGTAATGGCTTGTTTGTTAGGACATGGTTAGGATAGTGGGTGGTAGTATTTGCAGAAGGAAGACTCCTACATGACCGGTGATTGGAGCACACAGGATGCCCAAACCAATTACGTGCTCTGTTGTTACTTCTGCCCTAGTGAGAAGCTTTGTTGCCAAATAGTACATTAGTAAGCGCATATAGGACAGAGCAGATAGGTGGAACCCTGAGCATGCTAGTCTATCAAAATACACTCTATCTGCTTCCATTCATCATCTTGCAAGCCCTGAAGGCCATTTGTCTTGAGATGACTCTAATACATGCAGCTATGTCAAGCTACGGTTATTAACAGGGGCCCGCTTAGCAATGCTATTTATAATTCGGTTGGTCAGCTGCTGGGGAAATATTTCTCGGCTGTTGAGAAGTTGATTGCGCTCTCAGAACCCGCAGAGAACCGCGGCCTGTGCCAAGATCAGAATATAGGTCAACTTCACCTCCCTAACAGCCCCGTCAAAAAGCATCCCAGGTATGCCTTTTATGCGACATACCTGGTTTTATTTCTCTTATTTTTCACATTCATCACATCTGTCAGATGAGTCTACCTCATGCTGGTGCTGTAGGACTGGCATTCCATCTGAACGCTGGTCTAGACCTACAGTATGGTGCAGAACAGTTCCTGTACCTTGCACCCTTCTTTTATGTAATTCTCAGTCAAAATGGCCAATAAGTTATTCCTGGGGAGTAGATATTTCTGGGGAGGTCAGAAGATGATCCACTTGTATACGGAAGTGGATAACTGGATAACTGAGAAAACAGACATTTTTCCAAAACTGGGGTTCAAAACATGATTTACAGATTTAGAGGACCTGGTAGACCCCCCAAAACTGTCCCCAACTGTCCCCATTAGATAAGCAGCACTTAAAGCTTCTGTCTTCGAGACAGAGGAGAACATCAAGCTTCACTCTTGCTTCAGATCTGAGACCCTCCACAGTACCCTCCACAGATCACTAAAGCCAGAAGCTTAAACTGGACAATATGACAATATTGATTATGACTGTGATGAGTTATGTCACAATGAACTGTTTTTAGAGCAGTTAGAGTAACACTTCATATGAATCCTGTACTTATAATGCTGTCTAAATGCATTTATAAGGTGTTATATGGCATACATAATGCCTTATAATACCAGCCATAAGATTGTATAATTACTCACTAGTTATAATTACATGCATAACATTTTATAAAATAAGCGTATGCAACTTTATAATGGCAGGCTTCATAATGCACTATAATATCTGCTCATGAAAACATTATAAGCATGAATGCTGTGTACTATGTCAGCTATGGCTTTAAACAGGCCTTGCTTATTCAAGTCTTAAAAAAGCAGTGCAGCATATGAATTTAGCAGAGCAACATATTCATATTGCATATCCCAGATTACCAGGAAGACCTAGAAAGCCCGCTTATAATGCTCTATAAGCTATTATGTACTAAACGATTTTTTTTTAAACATTTAAAATATGTTGAAAACTTACTTTACTTAAAGCCTGTAATGGCCTGGCATAAAGTTCTATAAAGTGTTATGGTGCATTACAGTATTACTTTCTATAGTGGTCTTATGGGCAGATGTTATAAGGTGTTATGAAACCTGGCATTATAAAGCTGCATACTCTTGCATAATTGAGTATTATGTACGTCATTATAACTACCTAAAACACATCAAACAAGCTTATGACAAGTATTATATAGTTTTATGTATGCTATAGAATGTCTTTTATACCATTTACAGTGCATTACGAACGCTTCATTCATACGAAGTGTTACTGTTAGTACTGAAAGAACATAACTAGTCCAGCTTATGCTTATTTGGTGCAGCTTAGAATATAAAATGTGAAATCACTTCTGCTCAAAATGTTGGATAGTATTTTTTCTGTTCCAACATGCAAGATATAATTAAAGATAAATATTAGGAGGTATCGTGCATTGTAAGCATCTCTTGAAGTATTATAATATTACTAGAAAAGGAAATAGATAAAAAAGAATAATATTTGCGAATAAAACAGGGAAGCTGCTGATGGTCTCAGAACAAAGGACTGGCCACCCCAGAGCCCAGACCTCAACATCACTGAAGGTGTTTCGGATTATTGGGATGGTGAGATGCTACAACACAACCAGCTTCTAAGACTGAACTTTGTAGGTGTGACTGGAGGTTTCTTTGATTGCACTGAAAACAAGTTTCCTGGAAAGAATAGAAGCTGAAATATTAATTCTCTGCTAAACGTTTTCCAGAATCCCACTGTTGGCTACACCCGGAGACCCCTGGAAGAACGCCGGACATGCAGTAAGAGAGACTTTAAGTCTTGTAAATAGCTGCTGTTATAGTTCAAATGATGTGTATATGGGATGTTTATGATGTTCTGTGCTGGACGTGTGCTGGGCTTTGGGTAGTTTGTGTTGGGTCTGCTGTCTACCATGTGCAGGAAATGTGTGGCCGGTAGTGACCTACCCTGCTTCTCGGCAGTTCAGCCAGCACTGGGTGGTCTACACTGCTGCAGTGTTCAACACAGGAGCTCCTGGCTAAAGCCCTATGTCTATATCTTCTTACTCTACACTGATACCACATTATGTTAAAACGTGCTAAATGGCCATTTTGACTGGAGTGTCCTTCTCCAATGACTGCAGTTCCTCAGGAACCTATCTAGAACTGGAGGAACTATCCACACAGCAGTGGATTGTGAAAGATCAATACAATAGCTCAGGTATTTCTTGGAAATTAGCTTTAACACTGAATATAATTATAATCAACTGCAATGAATTTGGCGCAGATGGTGGCACAGTTCATTGCTCCTCAACTTTCAATATCTCAACACTGTACTGGTATTGCATGGTATGCAAATGAGAAGACTGAATGTTTTATTGTGTGTACCGGGCATCCTGACCAATCACAGACGTGTCTGGATGAATCGAGGGATTCATGCCATCCAGCAAAGGCAGAGGTAGCCAGCCTTGCGGTCGGCTGAGAGCAACTTACAATGGACATCAGTGTGAGAATGTAGTGCTGGAGGTTGCTCCCGTGGTGTTCCACCATCTTGGAGTCGGCAACCACCATGACTTCCACGAAGCGCGGGTAGGAGAGGAAGCGCTTTGATCTCCGGTGAGGTCCTGAGTCACTGCTGCCGTTAGCCAGGCGCTGCTGGTTTTCCGCCAAGGGGAAGGGGCCAAAGGAGACCCCCGCGCTGAGAGCCTCCAGGTCGGACGGCATGCTGGGAGACGTCCCGCCCTCCTCCTCAGCCCCCTGTACCCTTTGTGTCTGCTCATGACCTGGCAAAAACGCAAAGATGTCTCAGTACCATTGCAAGAAACCGGCTTTGTGCTGGAAAAAAAGCCCAGCAGCAGCAGCAGAGGCAGCACCGTACAAATGGAACTGATTAGGAGTGAACTGAGATGAACTGAACAGCACCAGCGCAGAATGAAGTCTCCTACTATTGGAAGGAACAGCACACAAGTTGTATTAGGGGTGCACATATGGTATTGGCTTGTTTCAGTATTGATAGAGTTGGAGTCCACTAACCCATCATGTTTTAACCCAGACCCATTTCCCCTTATAATGAGGGCTCAGTTATGAGATCATAAACATCAATCTTATTGTGACAAAGAGGTCACATGGCGTGTTCTGCAAGTATTATAAAATCAAAATACCGGTAGCATATGTCACAATAACTTGTATTCCATCACTGAGTTCTAGAAATGGGGTCAGAATGGATATACGTAATACAGAATATGGGTATATATAATATAGAGCATGATATTAAAGCTTTAGAGCTCTTAAATGGGCTAGAACCTTATAGGTACAAAAAAACAAGCTTTTAAAATGAGCTAGTTTTGTCTCGTGCACTAACCAAGCGCATCGCCATTTTCGAAATGCGGTCATATGGTCACCAACTGTCATCTGACTGCATCCAGGATGTTCGGTATAGGTCACTCACGGACTCCATGTGTTTAAGCTGTATAAAGCTGTATAAGGAACTGTCCAGCCTTTTAAAAGGCTTGTGACCCATACGTCCCTGTGGGCTCTTATGGGTTAAGACCATACGGGTTATGAGCTAAGACCAGTCACAGTTGCTGGGGAACGGTTTTGTGGGTGGCTTGCTGAAGTGAGCTGTGCAGTCCAACAAAATAAGCCTGTACCACCTGGGCGTAAGACGTGACCTACGTTAAAGCCATTGCATATCACGGTGGTAAATTTGACGCCATGTAAATCTGACCAAATGTGACCAATTCTTAGAGCACATTCAACACTTTCTATGAACCAGGTATCCATAATGCATTATAAGCGCATCCATAAAGATCTATAAAGCATTCATAATGTCCACGTAACTGTACAGAAATGTTGTAATAATCACACGTGTAAACTGGTATAACATCGCATTATAAGGCTTCATAGCACAAAGGAGATATAATGTGTTAAAATGTATTTTAGCATTATTGTTGAGACCAGTATCATAAGGCTTAATATGTTCATTCACATAATGCATTCATTCATCCAGCTGATCAATAACATCACTTTGCTTATAGTCTGTAAAGGAGGCTTATAAGTGTTCATTAGATGTCATCTGCACTTACAAAATCATTTTCATTCTGGAGATGCTGAGGAACATTAGAGAGTGGCATTATGCATCAGAGTTATGCAAATGAACTGAACATTAGTTATTACACTTTATGATAACGGTTTCACCATTGATGTTAATAACAGGACAAATTCTATATACATTATAACGCATTTTGTCACTTTATGTGCTACAAAGCCTTACACTGTTGTGTTATAACAGTTTATGCGTGTGATAATGAATGTTTACGCCCAGTTACAAAGGCTTACGTCTAGTATTATAAAGCATTACACAGACTTATGTAGATCTTTATGAAAGCCCTTATAACGTATTATAGATACATGATTCAGAGAAAGTGTATCCCACATGTTCTCTTTTTACCCATTGATGGGCTTAATATGTCTGAAAAAAAACAATGCATACACAGTAAAATATGGCATAACTTTTGCACATGCCATATTTCATGTTTTTTCAACACTGTGCTGAATCAGCATGTGCAGAAGTGTGTTTTCTGTAGGCGCATTAAACTTACCTTCACTTTGAAAACCAACAAAGTACGATACTAAAATACAGCTGCCCAAACTTTTGCATACAACCCTTGTGTGGAAAGACGCCACATTGTATTACCTGTGAACAAAAATCTACCTCTGATTTAAGCAAAAATAGGAGCAATATTACATAAGAAAGGCTCAGTAAACACTGTGCAAACTGCTAAACAGAAAATAATAAAATGCTAATCGCTAACATCACACTTCGCAAGCTCTTTGGTACACTGGTTTCCCTCAACACCTCATTTCTTCTACAAAAATAAGGAATTAATATGTATATTTGTCTTTGATGTCATTTGTCTTTTTGACACATATTAAATTGCTTATAAAGCCCTTATGGTCATGTAAGTTTGTTGTAACAGTGGCTATTACAGAGATTAAGAGTAGTCATCATGGTAAAAGTATTATTTTTTAGGTTAATAGTCAATAATAGACTAGCTGTATGTAACTGGCTTTATCGCAGAGTGGTTAAGTCAGCCTCTGTGCACACAGGTAATATATGCAAAATATGATATCCTGGCAAGTGCAGTCCTCTTAAATGTGGCCAATATTTTCACTAATTCGTTCATCTTTCATTCGCTGCTAATACTTATGGGTTGCTGTGGGGGTGCTGGAGCCTACCCCACCGCTAACTTGGCAGAAGGCAGGAAACACCCTGAACAGGCTAGTCAATATATCTAATATTTGTTTTTCTTTTTTATTTATTTTTTAAGATTATCTTAATTACGTCTAGACTTTTTACTTGTTTTAGGTTGTTTTATCAAGTCAAATAATCTTAATATTAATTAATGAATTAATTAATAATATTACTAATATTACAGTGATTATATAAATATTAAAAAGCAATTATTTTTGGACCAAAGCAAAACAATGAATATAAATATATAAATATGTATGATTTAAAATGATTGTTTAATCTGTGATGACATATATAGGTATATATCAATCACATCACTATATATATATATTGTGATGTGATGACTGTGTGATTTATTAGATGTTGTACATCTAAGTATACAACCAATACAACCAATCAGAACAGAGGTCATTTACATACATCAGTCTTAAAAATGCAGTCTGTACAAAAACAGCCTGTTTAGTTCTAAGGCACAAAAAAAGCTTGGAAAATGGCCACTTAAGAATGGATTATGATTATGGTTTATGATGCATAAAACCAAGCAGGCACCACAAGTATAAATAAAAATAGAGAATAAATAAATAAATGAAATACAGGCGCTTCACAAGTAAGTTTCCAATACTGTCCCGTAGAGGAAGAGAGAGCTATGTAAAATAAAACAGCTAAAAAAATAAAAATAAACTTGATTTCTGGTCGGTTTTGGCTACAAACAGAACTCTGATAGCGAGTTTGATTGTTCTGAGTAGAACTACATGCACTTAGGATAAGAGTGCCACATAGCATGAAGAATGACCGCAGCATGAAATCCCCTACCGGGCCGGCCAACAACATGCGACGGCAGTATGTACAAACATTGAGTGTTGATTGAAACATACCAGATACTGGATGCAATCACAAATGCCTCTACAAATCCCTTACAGAGATTCTGAGGCCTTAGATCTAGGTCTGAGCTATTCTGGGCCTGAAGATCAACACTAAACTAACATCTACACTCTGTTATATGAATTCCACTCTTGAACCAAACCGCCTTTCCAAATCTGCAGGCCCTTAGCAGCAGATCAAACCCTGATCTCATGGCATTGAATGACTGAAAACACAAACAATGGGCAACAGCCCCTCTAAGTGTTTAGCATTGTTATTGGAATGAGATGAAAAATGGTTTGTGGCCAGGGCCTGAGTCTGCCTCTCAGCGAGCAGCATCGTGTCCAGAAAAGGAGGGTGTTTTGGGGGGGGTTCATGCTAGGTAAACTTGGCAACCTGCCGTGAAACCAGTGATGAAGGAATAGCCTTCTCATCCCTGGAGCAAAAGCTTGTGAACCGAATCCTATAATATATAAACCTATAATATAACCGTATCATTTTCTGATGATGAATTGAAAATTTGTAAAGCCATGACATTTCTGGCATGGTTATGCCAATGCTATGTAGCAGTGTTAGCATTTTTTAGAATAGAACATAACAGAACAGAGCTAACGCTAGCACAGTGGCAAATCCTTTGTCGTTTGCCCATGTCTTATCTACAAAACTCTTATCAAAAGAGATTATTATTTCAGCTAATATTATTTCAGAAGCAGATATATGGGTGGAGCGTTTTGCAGGGAAAAAATTCCTTTATTAATATCTGTCTTTCACTTTCGCCCCAGGCTTGTGGACGGCTCCATTATCTTACTACACCTTCACTCATTGAGCCTGCAAATCCACAGCTAGTAAGCACGCATGATTAGCTGCAGCCTTAACTGACGTTACTTCATGTGGCAACTGCATATTGCAGTTCTATCAAGGCACATCATGTACATTTGGCCTATGGTCAACGTTGTGTAGAGCCTATAAAGGAAGCATTGTGCCATTACAGAAGTCACACTCAACGTCTTATCAGCTGGACTGAGACGCCAGTCAACCTAAAGCCTATTGCTCAACACTCCTAAATGTATCTGCGGGCCGAGCAAGCATAGGTCAGCCGGGTTCACAATGGAACTTCTCCTCCTGCTGAACAAGGGAAGCCACAATAAGCCTTTCACAAAACGTCTTGTTATCTCGAACGAGCTTTGTGCTTGGGTGCATTTTAGAGGCCTAAATATTTCCTTTACATATCGGAATATCGCAGGGAGGCGCAACGGCACAAAAAGCCCCCCCGTTGGCGCTGGTGAACAAACAGCAATGTGCGGCGGCGTGTATCGTATTGCACGGCGATCCGGATTTATTTTCTTAGCTATTTATTTCCAAATGTTTGAAACCATTCACCACTTCGCCACAATGCAGTTCATCATGGCTCGGGCGGTATTGCGGCCTATCAGGTTTCCTTATCTTCAGGCCACAGGAAGTGCAAGAGTCAACAGGATTTTGCGGCAATAAACTGAGATGGGGGGGAGGTGATACCGAGAACGTTCCGAGTGATTTTTCCTGTTGCACTGCCCCAAGAAAAAGCCCGCTTCCATCACTGACATGCATTTGAAAATAGAAAAGTGGCACAATAAAATAAGCCATAAAAATAGTAGCAGGAAAGTATTTATGGCATCGTTCGTTAAAAAAAAAAAAAAAACAACCTCAGGGCTCTGCGGAGGAAAGAAAAAAAGAAGCTTGATCTTAAACGACTGCCCTGTTTCTTTGACCTCACCGCTGTTACTGATAACAGCACACACAGTACCGCGCGTCTGTAGTCCACTTTACTCTGGTTTATTAAGGCCACAATGGCCAGAGAATGGCCATATTCAGCCCTGTTCAGTGCAAAACGGAATTGTGTGGTGTATCCATGTGTGTGTTCCAGGAATTCCACTTCATGCAGCATCAAATACCTCACTCAAGTGCAGTGGTCCTAGAGTAAAAGCCCAAGAACTCTCTTCATTAGTAGTTCTACCAGTATTGTCACTGGCGGAATCTTACGTGTAGCCCATTTCAACCCAAAGCAGCCATGGCTGTTGAACTGGCTCCATTCAGGCTTCCTAGAACCTTGGTGCTATTCAGGAAACCAGCCTACATCTGCACCAGGTTTTATTGGAACCAAGGAATGTTACAGGATCAACAGTCATCAACAGAGGGCGCTGCACAACGGTAGTGAACAGTCGCAACAAGATTCCTGTTGGACCATTCATCATGAAATTCTCACACAGTGTAAACAGCAGCTTGTGTGGTCAAATAATGCATAAAAGTAAATGGAGATATAGATTAACCGTTCTTCACTGTTTTAACAGGACTGTAAACTGTGACAGCACTGCAAGGAGGTTCATTTTCGTATTTCATATTTCTCTACTGTGGAACACAAGTGCCTTTAAGTGGGGGCGTTGCCAAGGACATACAGCTGGATGATTTGGGCCAAATACCTAATTGTGATGTTGAGGTTACAATTTTCATTGTTATCTATAAATTGAGCTATGGGCCTTATTACTTTCCCTACTGTAAACTTTTCAACATCATCAGCTATGTTGATAATAGACGTGAAGACAATAATGAAAATTGCAGCTCGTGAAAATTACACTCATTCAAACTGCCATATCAATATAAAAATCCTTCGTTTTTGGGCCTACGAGGACATGTGCGGTTAGAAATAGCATGGCCGGCCCTACAAATCTTGCCGTAGCTGATTTTAGCTAGATTCAGAAAAAGTGAAAATATATTTCTCTTAAAAACTAACATGTATATATATATATATATATATATATATATATATATAGAGAGAGAGAGAGAGATAGATAGATAGATAGATAGATAGATAGATAGATAGATAGATAGATAGATTGATTGATTGATTGATTGTTCCACCCCATGTGGGAGACGGGGGTTCGTTTCCCTGTCTGGGTGGTTATGCTGTGCTACACCAATAAGAGTCCTTGGGCGAGACTCCTAACACTACACTGGCCTATCTGTAATATGAATAACCTTGTAAGTTGCTCTGGATAAGGGCGTCAGTTAAATGCTGTAAACGTATGTATATATGTATGTATGTACGTATGCATGCATATATGTAAGTATGTGGTTTATTGTTTTTACTTTGTATACATATCAATTAAACATTTACATGAAAATTTCAGAATGAATAGACCCCCAGAAATGACCCATAATTGTTGTTTCCATTATTACATTAAACTGCAAACAAAGTTCATCATCCTACTGGGACCCTTCGACCATGACTGCAACCCAGTGTCTGGCATTTATGAAGAAACCATAACTCTCCCGAGACATTCCAAACACAGTGTCTTCTGAAATCAACCTTTTTCCCAAAGGCTTCACATTCTTACCTGAAGCATCGCAGGCAGACGTGTCTTCTTTGGCGCTCTTGCGTGCCTCTTTTCTGTAGATAATGTGAGGTTTGATGTGTTCTTCTTCATAATGCTCGCCCTTGTAGCTGTGAAGGGGCTCCACGAAGTATTCCCCTTCTGACGACCTGAAAGTGCCAAGCTAGAAACAAAAACAACAGCACTTCAAATGGAGCGTGCCTCTGGAGGTGTTTGTGCCCACATTCCACAGGTTGCCGTTAATTGCCCTTGTCATACCCCCCTCAGCGATATTTATGTCCAAATCCCACTGAAATTACATCGTGATTGCAAAAAAAAAAAAAAAGGGAGGCATACTGTGCATGCACATTAGCAAACCAGCCTCCGAGGGGAAATATCAGTGATGGTTATCAGAAAATTATGGCATAATGTGATATGTTTATGTTGTTTGAGCCGATATGGGGGGGAGAAAAGTGCTGAGCTGGGCGACGTGAGGCTAACATTCCGACACGTGAAGTGTGGTCTCTCGCACTACAAAGAGAATGCAAGAGAGCAGCCAAGCAAACATCTATAAAGCATGTAGGCCAATTACGAATACTGTGGCAACAAAGGTTTTCCAATAGTAACAGCACCTCTACTTTAACCTACAGGGATCCCATTTGCTAATCTAAGAGCTCGTCGTGGGGTTTTTGGAATGAGTTTTAACTAAAATGCGTTTTAACATTTGATGTCAGTCATTTCATGTCCCTTACAGCTTATCTACAGATGTTCACGTTGTTAGTGTTGGCACTGAGAGTTAGAATAAAGATTAGAGCCAGAATTAGTCTTAGGATTGTTACATTTAGCACCAATTTTGGACATGGATTAAGGCTAATTTTGGGTTGAAAAACTAATCCAGGTTTAGAAATCCCATTTAGCCTTGGATTAGACTTAATCTGGGTTGGGAAAACCAGTTGTTAGGGTTCATCATATATTCATAGAGTATAGATCTTTTGAGTTCTACTTTCAATTTTAACAAAATAATCTTAGCCCAGATTGCATAATTCCCCATTTTGACCTGTCCCATTTGCCACATGAGCGAGAGCGCTCCCGGTTGCAAGACGTGGGCCACTTAGGTATAGCCAAAAGTAGGTAGCACTGCCATATCTGTGCCAGGAGTGGACCAGATTTGTTCTGGAACATGTGGGCCACCTTTGGCACACGTGCAGTTTGCCAGTAGGCAGCACAGCCATATCTGTGCCACAAGTGGACTAGATCTCTTTTGAAGGGCCGCTTTTAGCTAACATGCAGTTTGCCAGTAGGCAGCACAGCCATATCTGTGCCACAAGAGGACTAGATCTCATTTGAAACATGTGGGCCACATGATTTTTTTTTTTTATATGTGGGCCACTTTTGGCACACATTTAGTTTGCCAGTAGACAACACTGCCACATCTGTGCCACAAGTAGACTAGATCTCTTTTGAAACATGTGGGCTACATGAGGGTTTTTTTTGTGTGTGTGGGCCACTTTTGGCTAACATGCAGTTTGCTAGTAGGCAGCGCAGCCATATCTGTGCCACTAGCGGTCCAGATTTGTTGTGGTACAGGTGGATGTTTTAAATGTGTGGGCCACTTTTGGCTCACTGCAGATTGCCAGTGCCGCCAGATGTGGCCCTTATAACCAACATTTTTGGCTGTTTAAAGCCCTTTAATAATCCATATATGCAGGACAAAAAGCTAGGTGCTAATACAAGCAGCCACATACTCCTGCAACTGCAAACTGCAGTTCTGTTGGTGAAAGGGTTTGTCCACAATGCTGACATGTCCACTCAGCAGCATCAAAGCATGGCTTGAAGCCTAAGTACATCACTGCACACGTTTTCGGTTGTGTTTGTCATAATTCCAATATTGACCTAATAACAATAATGACCCCTTCTATTTCTATCAGCCACTATACGGGCAGACATACTTGTGCGCCACTAGTGGCAAAAGTAGCACAGTATTCAACACCATGCCAAGCAATTCTGCACACTGCCAAGAGGACGCTGCCCTTAACTAACATAACTCAGAGTGCATGCAAGCTACACAGGCTCTTCTTTCCAAATATGCACTTGAAACACGCGCCAGACGGCACTAGCAATTCCACAAGCATGCGTGCGGAATCTGTGAAGACTCTTTCAGCACTAAAGCATGCAGCAGATAGTGTGAACAAGCCACAGCCCACGTGGGACGGCCCCTTGAACTTCAAAGCACGCGAGTGAACACATTCCTCCTCCCATCAAGACACGCTCTTAAGTGTTCGCTGAAAAGCCTTAGCGCTGCATCCTGACATGACTTTGATTAACCTGCCAGTAACAATGATGTCCGCTGTGTTTAGATCAGGGACAAAATGTTCTTTTTTTACTGTTTAAATGTCTAACGGTGCGGGAAGCCAACAAATCCCACTTTCGAGAGCCTTTTCCTGTCATGTTTACATCACTCACGAGTGTCCAACTCATACAGCTTAGCAGCCAAAGTCCAGGTTACTGTCACTTGCGTGCTGCTTTGCGTTCTCAGCAACAAAAATGATGCCATAGTTGCCATATAAGGACTTGCACTGACATCAGCACTACGACAGCCACGTCATCTCTGATGTGCACCACACGTCACCTCCCTCACTCTTCTTTATTTCCCCCCTTCCCTAGTCCTAGTAAATCCCAGTAGTGGATTGCATGTCACTTTCCACAAAGCCATTTTTGAAATAATGCCAAACTACTGAGGCCTATTTGGATTTGTCACTGATTATATTACTTAGCTCAGATATGTAAGGCTACCAGATAACAGGTGATAAAGATATCTTATTTCACACTGTACCTGTACCAAATATCACACTGTCTCATAATACCATATATCACAATCTCCCATTATAACATATATCACAATCTCCCATAATACCATATATCACACTGTACCATCATACTATATATCACACTATACCATTATAACATATATCACACTGTCCCATAGTACCATATATCACACTGTCCCATAGTACCATATATCACACTGTCCCATAGTACCATAAATCACACTGTCCCATAGTACCATAAATCACACTGTCCCATAGTACCAAATATCACAATCTCCCATAATACCATATATCACACTATACCATTATACTATATATCACACTGTCCCATTATACCATATATCACACTGTACCATAATACCATATATCACACTGTCCCATAATAACATATATGACACTGTCCCATAATAACATATATCACACTGTACCATAATACCATATATCACACTGTACCATAATACCATATATCACACTGTCCCATAATAACATATATGACACTGTACCATAATAACATATATCACACTGTACCATAATACCATATATCACACTGTACCATAATACCATATATCACACTGTCCCATAATAACATATATCACACTGTACCATAATAACATATATCACACTGTACCATAATACCATATATCACACTGTACCATAATACCATATATCACACTGTCCCATAATAACATATATCACACTGTACCATAATAACATATATCACACTGTACCATAATACCATATATCACACTGTACCATAATACCATATATCACACTGTCCCATAATAACATATATCACACTGTACCATAATAACATATATCACACTGTACCATAATACCATATATCACACTGTACCATAATACCATATATCACACTGTCCCATAATAACATATATCACACTGTACCATAATAACATATATCACACTGTACCATAATACCATATATCACACTGTACCATAATACCATATATCACACTGTCCCATAATAACATATATCACACTGTACCATAATAACATATATCACACTGTACCATAATACCATATATCACACTGTACCATAATACCATATATCACACTGTCCCATAATAACATATATCACACTGTACCATAATAACATATATCACACTGTCCCATAATACCATATATCACACTGTACCATAATACCATATATCACACTGTCCCATAGTACCAAATATCACAATCTCCCATAATACCATATATCACACTGTACCATAATACCATATATCACACTGTCCCATAACATATATCACACTGTACCATAATACCATATATCACACTGTCCCATAATACCATATATCACACTGTACCATAATAACATATATCACACTGTCCCATAATACCATATATCACACTGTCCCATAATACCATATATCACACTGTCCCATAATAACGTATATCACACTGTACCATAATAACATATATCACACTGTCCCATAGTACCAAATATCACAATCTCCCATAATAACATATATCACACTGTCCCATAATAACATATATCACACTGTCCCATAATACCATATATCACACTGTCCCATAATACCATATATCACACTGTCCCATTATACCATATATCACACTGTCCCATAATACCATATATCACACTGTACCATAATACCATATATCACACTGTCCCATAGTACCAAATATCACAATCTCCCATAATACCAAATATCACACTGTCCCATTATACCATACATCACACTGTCCCATAATACCATATATCACACTATACCATTATACTATATACAACGGTGTCCCATAATACCACATATCATACTGTCCCATAATACCACATATGACACTGTCCCATTAATACCATATATGACACTGTTTCATAATACCATACATCACACTACGCCATTATACTATGTACAATGGTGTCCCATAATACCATATATCACACTGTCCCATAATACTATATTTTACATTAGGTCAAAACACCACATATTACACTGTACCATAATACCAAATATAACACTGTCCTATAATACTATATATTACACTACATCATAACAACATATATTACACTGCACTATAATACCATATATGACACTGTCCCATAATACCAAATATGACACTGTCCAATAATACTATATACTATATATTATATACATAATACTATATGTACTATAATACCATATATCAAACTGTCATATAATACTTTCACACTGGTCCTGCAATATATATATATATATATATAATTGTCCCATAATACTATATATTACCCTGATAAAATAATACCTTATATCACACTGTACCATAATACCAATATATTACACTGTGTCATAATACCTCAAACTGTCTTATGTAACATAGTGTGACCTCACACACTGCCCCATACTACCAACGTGCACTGTACCGTAATACCAAAACACTGTCCCATACTACCAACATAGTGTACCCAGTGACCTCACACACTGGCCCATACTACCAATGTGCACTGTACAATAACACCAAAACACTGTCCCATATTACCAACATAGTGTACCCAGTGACCTCACACACTGCCTCATACTACCAACATGCACTGTACAATAATACCAAAACACTGTCCCATATTACCAACATAGTGTACCGAGTGACCTCACACACTGCCCCACACTACCAAAGGGTGCTGTACAATAATACCAAAACACTGTCCCATATTACCAACATAACGTACCGAGTGACCTCACACACTGCCCCACACTACCAAAGGGCGCTGTACAATAATACCAAAACACTGTCCCATATTACCAACATAGTGTACCCAGTGACCTCACACACTGCCCCATAATATCAAAGCACTGTCCCATATTACCAACATAGTGTACCCAGTGACCTCACACACTGCCCCATACTACCAACGTGCACTGTACCATAATATCATACACACTTTTCCATAGTACCAACACACTCACTCATATGACCTAATACGCTCTCCTTTATGATATCACAACTAACATACTGCCCCATATTACCCAACACAGTGGCCCATTACCAGAAGCCCTGTCACAAATTACTTAACAGCCCCATAGAGCCATATTACACAATATGGCTTATTAGTGCATGCACCGTCCCACAAACACAGTGCTGCATAAAACAAAACTGCCCCAATTTACCAAACACACCATATTCAATAATCATATTCACACAGCCCCATAATACACACTGGGCCGTATTACCATATAACTTATTGCCCAACACAGAGAGCCTAACACTCTCATAGGACCATATGACGCACTGTCCCATAAGCACGCTGCCCCATAATAACTGTCACACTGCCAAACACAACGTCACAGAAGTTTGCACTCACCAGACCAGAACACAGGCTGATCACAGCTGTGTGCTCCTCGTGCGCGTTCACGTGTCCCCGGTAAAAGCAGTGCTCGTACGCCGTCTCCTCCTCCTCCTCCTCCCCTTCTGTGAAGTTCCGTCCGCCGCCCAAGCCGAGCACAGTGACGCTGTAGGCGGGCGCCAGGAAGCCGCTGTCCAGCGTCAGGTTAAGGCGGTAGTCCTGTCCGAAGGCGGCGATGCGGTAGTGCACGCGCTCCGTGACCCAGTGTTCGTGCTCTCCCGGCGCCTCGACGCTCCGCCTCCTGCGTTTGAAGTGCGCGCTCGCGGGCAGCGCTTCGCCGGCCTCGTCCACTCGCGCGGGAGTCACGATTTGATAGGCGCCGAGCTGCCGGTGCGAAGGGGCTGCTGGACACACGAGTAGTCAGCATTAACACGAGGGAAACACAAACTAGCCACAAATACAAGTTAACACGGAACCGGATCCTTGGAACTGTCAGTTTGAGGGAATCGCACACGAACGAATTAATAAATGAATGAATCAATACATTGATTCGCGGCTTGCATTCTCACCACCAATCACAGCAAGTAAGTTTTAGCCCCAGTTTGTCTACTCCCCCCGCCAACTCGAGTGCGTCCTCCTTCTGTGTCTCAACTGATTCAGTCATTCACTTTTGTGCTACGGGAGCCATAGAATGATGGGATTCGGTTCACCGAGTCCTCCACTACTATTACTACTACTACTACTAAGAGCAGCTTAGCAAAGTGAATCTTTCCAAAGAGCCAAACATCCAATTCAACAGCCCATTGATTCACAACCCAAGCCAGCTGTATTCTTATCTGGTCACTGCTGCTTCTGCTCAGTGAGGAAGCTTCCGACCGAGAGGGTCAGGACGCGCTCTAGCCAACTACAGAGTCCTTCAAACATCCCAAACCAGTGATGAATCGACCTTCAGCTTTCACCTCATTCATTTGAGTGAGTGAGTCTGATAGGCGCTGCTTCTACTCACTCCCAAGGAAAAGGAAGCCACACTCTTCCACCAAAAAGATGGTTCTCCAAGGGTTCTCCAGTAGAACCATGGGTTCCATGCTTGCATGGTTCTTCAGGTTGATGGAGAATGGCTATACAGGGCCGAAGAACCCTTGGAGAGCCATCAGACCGCAGTTAAGATACCGCAGTTAAGCGACATCCAGCAGCTCTCAGCAGCGTTGACACTGCTAGAAGTTGATAGTTGGACACATGAACGCACAGACGCTCGAAACCGGTCCATTCATTCAGAGAGCGTGACAGCGGTGCATGCGTTCAGGAGCGCTTCCCCAGAAGCCCGGAGACATGTCACTTGTCATTAAACCTTTCTGCGCTCCCTCTTCCATTCATTTCAGAAGAACTCTAAAGTCTTCTCCCCACACCCCACCTCCCCAGCCTCCTTCTCCTCTTACCTTTCCTCGAGTCCACCGTGACGACTGCATGCGCCAGGTCGGGCAGCAGCAGACACAGTACAGCCCAGAGCAGCGCGTGCATGGTCGGTTTGCCCCCTCCACTCGTCCCTCTGCTGTAGCTTCTTCTGTTTGCTCTTCTCTTTTATTCCCCCCGCCGGCGTCCCGTCCAGCTACGGCCGCTGCTGCCCGCGCTCCTTTCGGCCGGCTTTACATGTCTCGAGCTCAGAGCGCAGTCCTCGCGCTACGTGCATAATGCGTTAAAGGAGGGTGAATGGGGTGGGTGGGTGAGTGAGTTGAGGGGTGTGTGTGTGTGATTGGGGTTGGGAGGAGGCGGGGGGGGGGCTTGTTGTCGGCTTCGGTGCGCGGTGGGCTTCGGGTGCACGCTTTAACTCTGGCCCGAGAAGAAAAGTCAAAAGGGGGCGGGGTTTGAAGGAGGGGACTGAGCACGTCCATGCCATCAAGTCACGCCCACCGCTTGCCTTGGATGCGTGCAGCGCAGAGCGTGTGCGGAGCGTTACCATGAAGCAAGGACGAACAAAACAGATTTGATTTGTGGCCAGATCTTGACAGAACAGCTCGTCTAGAACATGAACTTTTCTCTCACTCTTGTCCTGATGAAGATCCACAGTGGCTGCACTTCCACTGATTACAGGAATTAGGCTAATCTTCAAGTAAGCTAGCTAGTAAGAGTTTCTTAAATTGTACCCCACAATAATAGCTGTATAATCATTCTGACTGTACACTGAATTACATTAGGTAGGGAGGCATGTCATTGCTGCTCCGTGTCAGGAACGCCTGCTATCCTGTTGCTAAGTAATGAATTGCCGACACATAGAGGAGTGTGGGTCAGATTAGAGTTTGGGAACTTACCCTTAATGAGTACATGTAGTTTGGTGGCTGTAGGTTAGAGGAGACAATAGGTAGGGCCAAAACTGAATGGAACTCTATAGGAGAAAGGAGGGATGAATAAACAACACATAGGGTTTAGGTAGGGCCAAAACTGAATGGAACTCTATAGGAGGAAAGAGGGAATGAATAAACAACACATAGAGGAGTGCTGGATCTTATAGAATATGAAGTTTGGTGGCGGTCAGGCAAAGGGCTTGTGTGGGGGTAAAAATGAATGGGAGTATATGAAAAAAATGAGGGATGAATTAACGACACATAGAGGAGTGAGGGTCAGTATGACTGCGGATTAGAGTTTGGGGACCTTCCATGAGTGAGTACATGCAGTTTGGTGGCTGTAGGTTAAAAGAGACAATAGGGTTTAGGTAGGGTCAAAAATGAATGAGGCTCTGTGGGAGAAAGGAGGGATGAATAAATGACAAATAGAGGAGTGAGGGTCAGTATGACTGGCGATTAGAGTTTGGGAACTTACCCTGAATGAGTACATGCAGTTTGGTGGCTGTAGGTTAAAGGAGACAACAGGGTTTAGGTAGAGCCAAAACTGAATGGAACTCTATGGGAGGAAGGAGGGATGAATAAACAACACATACAGGAGTGCTGGATCTTATAGCTGTGCACTAGGGCTTGGGAACCTGCCTTCAGTGAGTATATGAAGTTTGGTGACAGTCAGGCAAAGGGTTTGTGTCGGGGCAAAAATGAATGGGAGTATATGAAAAAAAGGAGGGATGAATTAATGACACATAGAGGAGTGAGGGTCAGTATGGCTGTGGATTAGAGTTTGGGGGACCTTCCCTGAGTGAGTTAAAGGAAACAAAAGGGCTTAGGTAGAGCCAAAAATGTATAGAACTCTCTAGGAGGAAGGAGGGATGAATAAACGAAGACTAAACATACAGGAGACATTTATTCATCTCTGCACGGAGCTGATGGTGTGATAATCCATCCCATGCACCTTGAATATTCTCACACAGGTCCTGCAGATTGTGTGGTAGGGGTGGAGGTGCAGTGACACCAGGCCTTCTGGACGTGTGACGCGTGACAACAAACTGTTCATCTTGGCGCTGACCACGGACCATGGACATTGACGTGGTGTTAAGGGCAGTCGTCCAACCAAACCTATCCAGCCTACAGCATCCTGTGGTCAGGGTCCTGTGACCACTGATGAAGGACTAGGGGCCAACCAGCACTGTGCTGTGCAGCAGCAGATGATCTGTCGTCTCTGACTGTACATCTACAAGGTGGACCAGCAAGGCAGGAGTGTCTAATAGAGTGGACAGTGAGTGGACACAGAGTTTAAACACCCCAGCAGAACAACACACACTAACACACCACCATGTCACTTTCAGTGCAGTGTCATTGAGAATGATCCAGTATTCAAATAATACCTGCTCTGTGGTGGTCCTGTGGGGGTCCTGACCATTGAGGAACAGGGTAATACAGTATACAGAGACACAGATGGACTACAGTCTGTAACCGTAGAGCTACAGAGTGCTCCTACATGGTCAGTGGAGCCGATAAAATGGACAGTGAGTGTAGAGACAAGTGGGTGTACCCAACGAAGTGGCTGGTCAGTGTACATCATTCATCCGTCTTTTTAAGTCTACAGGGTTAAGAGGGGGTCCAAAATGTCCATGTAAAAAATGAGTCATTTTTGGGCACATGGAACCAAAAGCAAATACCATAAATGGACTTTTTATGAAATATGAAATATAAATAGGTGCGCTTTATTACCCGTCATATTAAAGCTATGTATAAAGCTATAAAGCTGACGGTTTGTTGCACTACTTCCATGCAGCTGTAGCCAATGGAATGAATGGCCTGTGGATCACAGACTGCAGACTACAGGCCCCGCAGAGGAGATGCAACTCCAGGCCGGCAGTTATGCCTTAGCCCGAGAAGTAATTATAAGGGATTGAATAGGGTGCTATCCACACGTGTTGTCCATGGAAATTGAGCTGGGAATGCAAAGCACTGGTGATTCATGTAGTTTCCCCGTGACGTGTTTGGGCCTCAGCAACATGAAAGTACTAAAATGTTTACATATGCGAAGGCCACAGCTCATTTTCCCCGCATATAAACACACTTCGCCTGTTTACAGCGCTGGTGCGGTTTCGCAGGTGCGCGCCTAAGAACAATCACCTCGGCGGACATGCCCTGAGAGCAGACTATGGTATCTATGGTACATCTATGCTTGGGAACACTACACATGCTATAAAGAGCCATTAAACATTTGCCTGTAGTAATTGCCTGTTTCCCTTCATTAGTGCGTGATGGATAATTTAAGCACACCATACGTTAAATGCAACTTATTAGCGCGCTTTTACTGCACACGCTGAGCGGAACAGCTGTGTTGCCCACTGCTGCCCTTGTACAGCTCCTTTGCTGTACTGCTGACCCATTTCGTGTGTTCCAGCTCTCACCGTGTGTATACTTGCTGAATGAAGCAGTTTTGGATGCCTTGGACATGAAGCCTTTTAAGGCTTAGAGCAATCACACATATGGCTCCTAATGTGCAGGAATCCTCTGTGAAGGTAGACCCCTACACCCCCTCTCCATAAACCAGCTCCACTTTACAGGGCTAATGGTCTCGGTGCCGATGGGAGTGTTTTTGTGCTTTTCAGGAAAATATGATTCCAGTACGGATCCTTGGACGGGAGTGGAAAGAGTGTGTTCACAGTGGCAGTGATGGCAACCGGACATCTGAACAGTTAAATGCCTTAAAGCTACATGACGCAGGTCCTGCTGATTTTGCGGTAGGGGTGGAGGTGGAGTGACACCAGGACTTCTGGATGTGTGATGCATGACAACAACCCATTCATCTTGTCGCTAACCACGGTGCATTGGTTGTCTTCATCAAGACAAAAGCGGAACTCATCACTGGAGATGACTGAAGATGACCTGCTGCCATTCTGAGTCACTCCATGACAGTCTGGCACGACACCATTGCAGTCTTTGGTGACGTTGACGTGGTGTTAAGGACAGTCGTCGTAACGGTCTGTGTGCATGTAGTCCTGTGTTGCGCATCCGTGGTGCTGGCACTAACAGGATGACTCAAGATTCCAGCACGCCTTCTTGAAAGGGGAATCCCACTGGTCACATGATGGCAACCGGACATCCGAACAGTTGAATGCCTCAACATCAAAGAAAGCTAATAGATGGAATACCTATGAATATGCTGCCTGATGCCTGAGACATAGTTTAAGAAAGGTTTCTCAGGAGGTTTTGGACTACGCATGGTAAGGCATAGCTACAAGACTAGCTACTTTCCCATCATTCTTCTTCTTAGCCGCATCCCCTTCTGGGTCGCGAGGGCTGCTGAAGCTTATGGCTAGAGATAAGCCTACTGGTTAGCCTTGCATTCCCATAGACAACCAGCTTCGTCATGAACGCAACTGTTCACAAATCTGCCTATGTGATTTGTGTGTTCCCAGAGCCTTCCACAGAGGGTAGACAAGAAAACACAGACCACACAGAAGGTCGAGATTTACATAACGGAAAGCTGACGACACTCAAGGTCATTAGGGGGTTGGTTAATTCTACTATCATGGCCGAAAAAGTGACCACAGGGCATCATAGAGACGTTGGGCCTTGTGTATGTATAGGTATGTGGGTGTGTAGTTAATAGCATGTAAACCTCTAGCCTACCCCAGCGCTCATTGGGCACCTGGCAGGAAACACCCAGGACGGCCACCAGTCTAATGCACTGCAGACACAAAGACACACACATTCATCCACATGCTCACACCTGTAGGGGCAATTGAGCATCTCCAATTCACCTAACCTAGCATGTCTTTGGAGTGTGGTAGGAAACCCGCCTGGAGAGCATGCAAACTCCTCACAGAAAGGACCCCGCTGGCCAGGAATTGAACCCACCCTATTTAACCAACATGAATATTATACGCTCATCAACAGTTGCACAAATAACTGCACCCAGAAGCAATCAACAGACGGGAATGAAAATTGGTGGGTAGGTTAGACATCATGAGACATGCAACTGATTCGAGTTTCACACTCGGTCGCGTAAGGAAGGACAGGCTTTATCGCTGTACCTGACTGACCCAACAGCCACAATTGCAGACATTCAGTAAGCAGCAGTACCCTCCATGAGTCATCCTGTTAGTGCCAACACCATAGGCAGATGTCTGCATGACGCAGGACTACATGCACGCAGACCGTTAAACACCACGTTAATGTTACCAAAGACTGCAATGGTGTCGTGCCAGACTGTCAGTGATGAGTCCCGCTTTTGTCTTGGTGGAGACGACCAACGAATCCGTGTGTGGAGGCACCGTGGTCAGCACCAAGATGAACGGTTATTTGTCACGTGTCACACGTCCAGAAGGCCTGGTGTCACTCCACCTCCACCCCTACTGCACCATCTGCAGGAACTGTGTGAAAATATTCAAGCTGCATGGGACGGATTATCACAGGACACCATTAGGAACCTCTACAACACCATGCCGAGACATCTGGCATGTTGCATTAGCCCAACGGGCTAATAAATATTGCCCATATCAGTCTACATTTATCATCATTTATTGTTCCTGGTAACCTTTATCTTCCTTCCCAATAGCACTGCAATCCCACCCCTTCCAAACCCTTCCTTCTGGGTGCAGCTATTGTTTTGATGATGAGTGTGTGCTGTATTAGGGTGAGTATGTCTATTCCAGGAACAGAATCTTTCATGGGTTTGTTATGTAGATTTACAGAGACAAAAAGCCTCGTCTATTTATTCACTGCTGCTGAGAATTCATCCTAAAAAGTGAACATTCAGTTGAGTAGAAACCAGAAAGTGACTAAGATGAAGTTATTCTTGGTTTTGATCTTCAAACCGTGAGATGCAAAGTGCCTTTGAGTGTGGCTTTAACTGTGGATGGGTGGTTGCTGGATGAATCTCTTAGAGAGAGAGACAGAGAGAGAGAGAGAGAGAGAGAGAAAGAGAGAGAGTGAGAGAGAGAGAGGAGCTGAAGGTAAAGGGCTGGACGCCGGTGGTGATCCTGTAACCACAGTGACCTCACGTCAGTGTAAACTTCCCTTCCTTTCTGCCTTGATGCCAGCAGATAAGGACTAGAAAGCTTGAATGGGACGCCGAAACTTGGCCTGGACTTTAAAAGCCTAGAGGAGTAATTTGCCTGGTCTTTAAAGCACCGCTGCTCTGAACGTCACTCCACACACCCTCATAAAGACTGAGCACTGCTCTGGCCCTCGTCACATAATCAATAGTGATTTGGGAAACGTTAGAATTTGCTTTTGGCTTGCGTCAGAGAAGGTCTGGTCACGTTCAACACCTTTTGATGCTCACAAACCTCATACGTAAAGAGTGTAGATGGGTATATTTGATGTTATGACAATAATAAAGACCAAATGGATGAACTTTAGATCACTGGAACTTTTGACTCGTCTGAAATGGGAGTTCTGATGATTTCTCATGAGTTGAGTTCATTGGATGAGATGAAAACAAAGTTGTTCGGAATGTTTTGGGGTGCTGTTTATGTGAAAAGGGAAGGAAGATAAAGGTTACCAGGAACAATAATTGATGATAAATTTACACTGATATGGGCAATATTTATTGAGCCACACATACATAAAGTAGTGTCTCTCAGTATGGTGTTGAGCCACCATGTTTGCTAAGGTAACATGCAAGACGTCCCCGCATGAAGTTGCAGAGGTTCCTAATAGTGTCCTGTGATAATCCATCCCATGCAACTTGAATATTCTCACACAGTTCCTGCAAATGTTGCCGTAGGGGTGGAGGTGGAGTGACACCAGGCCTTCTGGACATGTGACACATGACAACAAACCATTCATCTTGCCACTGACCACGGTGCCTCCACACACGGATTCGTTGGTCGTCTCCACCAAGACAAAAGCGGGACTCCACTGAAGATGACCGGCTGCCATTCTGAGTCACTCCATGACAGTCTGGCACGACACCATTGCAGTCTTTGGTGACATTGACGTGGTGTTAAGGGCAGTCGTCGTAACGGTCTGTGTGCATATAGTCCTGCATTGCGCAGTCATCTGCCAAAGGTGCTGGCACTAACAGGATGACTCATTGAGGGCATCACTGCTTGCTGAATGTCTGCAATCATGGCTGTTCAGGCTCCCTTAAAGATGAACATCAATCATGATCACTGACAGTTCAGTTCTTTGGAAAGAGTATGAAAAGTCCCAGGATCCCATTCACAACCTGGAAGAGTAGGTTTCTCCACACAGTCCGCCATTTTTTGTTACTGTTCCTTCGTTGTGGTTGTTTCGCTGGCCTAGAACAAGCTGAGCTGGCACATGTAAATGTTGGAGGTGTAAATATTAATGAGTCAAGACTGTTGTGTAACCGTCCTCTCTAGTAAATGCAGGATTTGTATTTAAAAGGGGAACAACAGTGTTTGAGGTTTGTCAGTTCTATGTACTGAACTGAACTCTCCATACAAACTGACAACGTAAACACAGTTTTCCATTCTATGGCACCTTTAAAGGCATTAACTACACAAACACTGAACATCTGGTTCCTATCACCACCTCTTAGAATGATCCAAACAACTTTGTTTACACCTCAACAATTGAATTAACCCTATGTTTGGGTTAATACCGGTTTTCTAAGGGGTTCTTCCTTTGCTTGCACAGTATAGTACTAGGAAGAACCTTAAAGAGCCAAGAACTTGTACAGTATTCGAAGGCTCCTGATGTTCGGGATATTTAAATACCTTTCTGGTGGAAATGTGTAATTGCACACAACTTGTGGGAAAATGTGGGCTGTGTTTCGGATCTCTTCCCTGAGCGGATAAATCTGATGGTTGTAAAATTGGTGTCTTCCAAGGATGGAACTGAATGACCTGCTATTGTCATCATACACTTCCTGCCCAATCAAAAAAGAAAGTCAGCCACAACCTTAACCTTTACTTCAGTCCCGAGTTGCATTAACGTTTGGCTAAGATCTTGCAATGATGATGGGAGAGATGAACATCTCCGTAAAGGCTTCTCCAGCACATCCCAAGGCTTCCAATGAGGTTCAAGGTCAGGACTTCATGTGTAAAGATGATTCCTCATGCTCCCTGAACCACTCTTCCACAATCTGAGCCTGATGAATCTCCGCACCGGAATATGGCCGTTCTGAGAATCCATTGATGGGACAACCAGGTCATTTTGACATAAAGTCAGCTTACCACTCAACCTTTGCTGAACCTTGACTTGACCAACATGCTTCCAGAGGCTTGTACAGTGGGCAGTGTGCATGCTGGGTGCATCACTTCATGTGCTTTCCTTCATCCCCCGATGCTCCCATCGCTCTGGAATAGGGTCAACCTGTACTCATCAGATCACATGACCCTTTTCCATTGCTCCAGAGTCCAATCTTTATGCTCCCTAGCCAACCGAAGCCTAATTTCTGATTAGTCTCAATAACAAGTGGCTTTTTTATGGCCACACAGCTGTTCAGTCTCAATCCTAAGAGTTCTCGTCACGTTGTGCATGTGGAAACGCTCTTCACTATTATACATAGCCGATAGTTCTACTGATGATTTCTGTAACGTTTGACTGTGCCAAGCATTTAAGCGATCCCCAAGATTTTTTTCCGACCATGTTTCTTCCATGACGTTGACGGTTCTCCACTGTCCTTCCAGGTTTGAAAAACGGGCTGGACGGTTCTTAACCCAATTCCAGTCATTTCAACTTCTTATTAGTTTTCTTTGCTTGATGAGGCCAATCATTTGACCCTTCTGAGACACGGTAACAGCAGTCTTCCCACATGGCTGTTTAAGAAATGAGAAGCTACTCGCTGCACCAGTTGGAAGAATAGTTACCAGCTGAATCATGTTAATCACTGCAGCAATTATCCAATCAAAGCCTCTCAATGATTTGCTTATTTAAATCCAAACAGTGACTTTATTTTGGCCAGGTCGTGTATCTTCATCAGCAGAATGCTGATCTCTTTCCATAGCAATGCTACTCCTTTCAGTGTTTAACACAGTGCAGATTTAAGCTTGCAAAAGTTCTTGAAAGAACCATCCATCATCCGCTTTTCTGGATCATTGATCCAAAAAGTCAAGTCTAAGACTTCCCACCAAATTGTAAGACCCTGTGAAGGCACTAGAGAGCTTTTTCTTTAGATGGTTCATAGCTGTCTGAGTCAGGGAATGCCCTACTAACCGCTATGGTCACTATCATGCATTCCAAAGGTCCAGTTCTTTTGCCATTCTGTCTTGGGTGATGCTCTAGGTCACGTTCTTGGTCCAGTAGGACAGATTCCCACAATACTTTGCTAGAAAATACTTTTTTCGGGCCAAGATCTGAAACCAAGAATAGATTGATGGGATATAACATATGCATATATTGCATCAAATGGAGCAGGCCTGTTCTTGGGCAGATGGTCCCCCTATGGCTTAAGGGTAAAGGATGTGTGTGTGTGTGTGTGTGTGAGAGGGAGAGAGAGAGAGACAGAGAGAGGGAGAGAGAGAGAGAGAGAAAGATTAGGGTGATAGAGGATAATTCTGTTCCTGTTGGAGGAAAGTTGGCTTGATAAGTCAGCCTGAGAAAGTCCACTCATAGCCACCATAGCCACCCACATGGTAATGATGGAATGGTAAAGATGCCCATTTCCAAATAATGGCCACATTAAAGCATTTAATT
Organism: Semaprochilodus insignis; assembly: GCA_034552555.1. Taxonomy (NCBI): domain Eukaryota; kingdom Metazoa; phylum Chordata; class Actinopteri; order Characiformes; family Prochilodontidae; genus Semaprochilodus; species Semaprochilodus insignis. The sequence continues at coordinate 26,234,628 of CM067494.1, forward strand.
ATGTGCAAAATGTTAGAGAGATGAGATGTATGATAATCCATGTACATAATGAAGCAGAAAGTCAAAGAAAAGGAAGAAAAATGCATGCAAAATAATATTTGGTCAAATAGCTGCACCCAGAAGGAATCAGCCAACGGGAACGAAACTTGGTGGGTGGGTTTGACATCATGAGACATGCGAATGATTCAAGCTTCATGCTCTGTCGTGCATGTGACATAAGCAAGGATGGGCCATATCGCTGTACCTGACTGACCCAACAGCTATGATTGCAGACATTCAGCGAGCAGTGAATTCCTCCATGAGTCATCCTGTTAGTGCCAGCACCATTGGCATACGGCTGCACAACGCAGATGCACACAGACCGCTACATTGACTGTCCTTAACACCACGTCACCAACATCACCAAAGACTGCAATGGTGTCGTGCCAGACTGTCATGGAGTGACTCAGAATGGCAGCAGGTCATCTTCAGTGACGAGTTCCGGTTTTGTCTCGGTGGAGACGACCAACAAATCTTTGTGTGGAGGCACCGTGGCCAGTGCCAAGATGAACGGTTAGTTGTCACACGTCACATGTCCAGAAGGCCTGGTGTCACTCCACTTCCACTCCTACCGCACCATCTGCAGGAACTGTGTGAGAATATTCAAGCTGCATGGGATGGATTATCACAGGACACCATTAGGAACCTCTACAACTCCATGCTGAGACGTCTGGCATGTTGTTTTAGCAAACATGGTGGCCCAACGCCATACCGAGAGACACTACTTCTGTATGTGTAGCTCAGTAAATGTTGCCCGTATCAGTCTATGTTTAACATCATGTCTTGTTCATGCAAAACAAAACTTCATCTAAAGCTACAGAGAAAACTGGCCTCCTAACAACCACCCGGAAGACCTGATAGACCACCAAAACAGTCCCTATTTGATGAACAGTACTTAAAGCTTTCATCTTTGTTAGTATCTCAGAGAAGGAGCAGGGGTCCGCACTTCATCCACACTGTCATCTTTAACCACTATACAAAAGATAAACACTGATCCTGGATCAGTGGAAGTGGCCTCCAAACATTAACCCCACAGCTGTTCTGGAGGCTTCTTCCAAATCCGAACACTTCTCCCAGTGCCTGCTCTCTGGAATGGCAACATGATGGACTCGGCCGAACAGGGATCCGTCAAGATTTATACACACAGATTAGCCTGAGGAGACACTAACTCCGAAACTAGTGAGGGTCTCTGAATGATAACCCCCAAATTCCAGCTCGCTAAGCTCAGGGGTTGCCTCCTTGCTTCTAGTGGAGCATGAGCCTTTCTAGAAGCATGCAGAAGCAACTCTGAACTGCGAAGTAAACTCGACTAGACTTGCTTACATGGCTACGTCTGTTCATTTTTATAGATAGCAGTTTATCATACAGTGTCAGAAACCACATTAGCAAGTCTGTTGGAGATTAGTCAGGCTAGCAACTCGCTGTGGATTGAGGCTTGAGGCATTATGACTTATTGCTTGAGGCATTATGGTTTAGACATGATGATGGTAATTGATGAGCTGTAAGCTTCCAATACTGGGTAGCTACATTAGCCTCCACTGCAACAAAAGAAGCAAACCTGGCCAGTCCTGGCTGACGGACTACATTAGGGGCTATTGGGTAATTTCTGCTGAGGTACTGAGGGGAAGAGGCCACTGGATTTGACTTTAATGAAAGGAGACACTTGAGGCTCTTTGATTCGGATGAAACGTGGCAGATGGTTTGGAAAGACTGTTGTGTTTTGGTGTATTGGGAGCTGGAAGGGCATCTCCACTGAGATGCTTCACTCACTCCTCTTCAGACATGGCTAATAAAAAGACAAACGCAGCGATCTAACTGCTCTCAGCTGGGAGAAGCGACTGCAAAGATAGCCCATCGCCTGTGAAGGGCAGTGATCTGACACAGCTGGAGAGAGAACAAGAAGAGCAATGGAGGGAATGAGAGAGAACAAGGTGTTTTCTCATTTTATGGGGCAGATAAGCATAACGATATCCATTTGCACAAAATGCTAAAGGGCCCGGAGTTGAGGGACTGGGATGGCCTAGACTCTCTCACTTGGAAGTCAGGCCTCCCCAGATTTCTGCCTGCTCCATAGTCATCCAGTGCCAATGAAAATACTCATTCACTCACTCACGGATTCGTCTTCTAAACCACTTCATTCTTCTGGGTTGGATTGGTTGCTGGAGCCTATCCCAGTGTTCAATGTGCAAATTGCAGGAAACACCCCGGACAGGACGCTAAATCCATCGCAGGGCACAAAGGAAGCAAGCGACGTAAGCAGTAATGATAACAGTGGTACAGAACAATCACAGCAAGGACCATGGTCCTCAACCATGGTTCCAGGCATCTATGTCTAGAACTGTGAAAATCTGAGGCCAGCAAATGTATTGTGATGTTCTGGTATTGGAAGCGTACATACGGTTATGTGTATGTATTGGTTTATGTCATTTTGAGTCTGGGATCTAGATCATTGGGGGTTTTATGTTTGATCGAGGGGTCACTGGTGGTGTGGCAGCCTCCTCCTGCTGCATGCATGTTCCATAAAGAGCAAAGTTTGGAGCAGAGACAATGGCTTTGCCTAACTCTTCGAATGATGGGGGTCACAGTATAACTTTTAGACAGTGGTAGCTACAATGAAATTAGAGGCTTGGGGCTGCTTGGTGGCACAGTGGGTAGGGCTGATGCCTTAAAGCAAGAAGGCCCTGGGTTCAATTGTGTATGACTTTGAGTTTGCATGTTCTTCATATGTTTCCTCCCCAAGACATGTAATCAAGCTGATTGGAGATGCTTAATTGCCCCCTAGGTGTGAATGTGTATGTGTGTCTGCCCTGTGATTGGCTGGCATCCTGTCCAGGGTCTTTCCTGCAGGGATTGGCTCCAGCACCCCCTGCGACCCAGAAGAATTAGCAGCTTAGAAGATAGATGAATGAATAATGCATCTTAGCTGGCAACCCCAACATGGAGCATGTGTACAGGATCATAAAACAAGGTCTAGGAAATAACTTTTCATACTTGTAACTTTATGTGAAGCAGCTTTTGGAGGCATTCAGACGTCTGGTTCCACTCACCACTGCTGTGACCAGCTCAGACACCAGACCACCCTAAATTACTTATTTTCTATATTAACTGCACTATATTGCCAAAAGTATTCACTCACCCATCCAAATTCAGGTGTTCCAATCACTTCCATGGCCACAGGTGTGTAAAACCAAGCACCTAGGCATGCAGACTGCTCCTACAGACATTAGTGAAAGAATGGGCTGCTCTCAGGAGCTCAGTGAATTCCAGAGTGGGACCGTGATGGGATAGCACCTGTGCAACAAGTCCAGTCGTGAACTTTCCTCACTACTAAATATTCCACAGTCAACTGTCAGTGGGATTATAACAAAGTGGAAGTGATTGGGAAACGACAGCAACTCAGCCACAAAGGAAGGCCACCTAAAATGACAGAGCGGCATCTGACTGCATTATGCCAAGTGTAAAGTTTGGTGGAGGGGGGATTATGGTGTGGGGTTGTGTTTCAGGAGTTGGGCTCGGCCCCTTAGTTCCAGTGAAAAGAACTTTTAATGTTTCAGCATACCAAGCCATTTTGGACAATTCCAGGCTCCCAACATTGTTGGAATCCCAATGGATAAAGAATGGGATGGGATTTCACTAAGTTCATACGCGTGTGAAGGCAGACAAGCGAACACTTCTGGCAATATAGTGTATCTTCATACATCAGAAACTTGATGGACGTTTGTGATGACTAACTAGAGTACTGCTTTCCAGAATAACTGATGAGTTATGGCATTTTGTACTGCAGTGTTTGTCTTCTTTATTACACCCTGTACAAACTGTTCCATTCCAACATCAGCACGTCGGTGGGGGGATGCTTTATTCCTTACCTCCTGTTCCCCACGCTCTAATCCATCTGTTATTATTACCAATCAAACAAGTCAGCAGGAAGCTGGTTTTTCAACCTTACAGATGTTGCAGCCATATCCTGCGATGCATGTCCTCTCCAGTGAGTGCAATATAAATTCATTTAAACACCAACAGTGGCGTAGACGGGATCCAGCAAGCCACTGAGTGACAGTAAATGGGGGCTGTAGGCGGTGGGTCTGTGTTTTTCACATTGCGGGAGGGAAATTCGTTTTCCTTCTGTTCCAGATGCTGAGGCCCCACCCCTTTTGTCATAATACATCCAGTTTAGCGTTCTGGGTCAGAAAGCCCATTCTGTAACTGTCAGCAGAGGCTGAATGGACTGGCCAGAGTCCTGCTGGCTGGGGCCTGGTGTGCGCTGGGGGCCGGCCGTGACTTTGGCCCCATCGCTAAATGGGCGGGGGTGCAGCGATGGAAAAGGGGGGGGGGGGATGGAGTAGAGGCCAAAAAAAATTTACAATGCAGCCCAATTTACAATGAGGGCACTGACCGAGAAAAGACAGAAGAAGGGCGAGTGATATAGAGTAGGAGGAGAGTGAGGGAGAAGGAAGGGATGAGTTAGAGAGGGAAAGTAAGGAGAGATCAGAAAGAGGAGGAGGAAGAAGGAGAGAAAGGAGGGAGAGAGCAAGAGAGAGAAAGACAGGGTCAGAAAAAGAGAGAAAGAGAGGGAGAGAGGGAGAGAGGGAGAGGGAGAGACAGCTTGCAGTGTAATTTGCCGTACAAAACAATCTGTCTCCATGTAAACTCATACAAACTGCATGACGTAAAGGCCATCATCAGCACTAATGGAAATTGATTGTTTGGCCAAGCTGTAGAATTTCATACTATGTAGTGTATGCACTGACAACAGCACACCGATCCAACTGTCCACTGTGTGAACTGCTCACAACACACTAATTTAACTCTCTACTATACAACAATTCAACAGTCCAACTTATACACTGTCCATAGCACACCAGTTCAACTGTCCACTGTACTACACTGTCCACTGTATGCAGCATTCATAACATACTAGTCTACTACTGTACACCAGTTCAACTGGTCACTGTACATACTGTCCACAGGTCACCCATTCAGTAGTCCACTGTTCACAGCACACAAGTTCAACTGTCCACTGCATGTATCGTCCACAGGTCACCCATTCAGTAGTCCACTGTCCACAGCACACCAGTTCAACTTTTTCTACTGTACATACAGTCAATGGACATCCTTTCAGTAGTCCACTGTCCACAGCACACCAGTTCAACTGTCCACTGTATGTACCGTCCACAGATCACCCATTCAGTAGTCCACTATCCACAGCACACCAGTTCAACTGTCCACTGTATGTACCGTCCACAGGTCACCCATTCAGTAGTCCACTCTCCACAGCACACCAGTTTAACTGTCCACTGCACATACTGTCCACAGGTCACCCATTCAGTAGTCCACTCTCCATGGCACACCAATTTAACTATCCACTGTACATACCATCCACAGGTCACCCGTTCAGTAGTCCACTGTCCACAGCACACCAGTTCAACTTTTTCCACTGTACGTACAGTCAACGGACACCCATTCAGTAGTCCACTGTCCACAGCACACCAGTTCAACTGTCCACCGTCCACAAAGGCACACTGTATGCCTTTTTTTAGAAGGCAATAAAACTATACAGGCCGTAATTGTATGAAGTGCAGGCTAATTGTAGACTGTAAGAGCAGCCACAGTGAGTAATGGTCATCTTGTGCGTCTCATTGCAGACCTGTTGTTGTGCGCTGTCTGATTGTATGTTTTAGTTTAGTCTCAATAAACATCACTAATTTCTCAGAGCGTGTTATACATGTAAATGCTTTGGAATGATGAAATAAGTGCAAGGGAGTGATGATGCTGCAGAGGGAAGACTGTGGAGGATTTACGCTGCAAATACAGCTGTGAGCAAGAGAAACTTCAGTTTGGTTCTCTCTCTCTCCCTGTCTCCCTCTCTGTCTGTTCTTCCCAGAGGCATTGACATTCTGACCGCAGATTGTCTGCTGTGTACATTTCGTTTGTGGAATGGAAGACTGGAGAGGTGCAGGAAATATCATATGTCAGCCGGGCCGAAATTCCTGCAACCATATACCCACAAACCTTCATTCTTCAGTCGGGCCCGGGACTGGACAAAGTGCTTTATTAAACTGGCTTTGTTCTGGGAGGATAATACTTCAGAAAGAAATGATGCATATGCACAGGCCTAGAGGTCCATATCCATAGACATCCATATGCAAGGGGTTGGCAGAGAAAGTACCATAATCAAAGAGAATTCCAGCAAACTTTCTAAATGTGTGCACAAATGTCTGAATAATTCATTTTGAGATGTAAACAAAGTCGCTCAGGGTAGTTTTGTGTCACATGCGAGTCAGAACTGTTCACAGTGCAATAGTTCATGAAGTGGTTATTAATATGTGACCTGATGGCTGACAAGGAGAGGTAAATGTAGAGTGCAGATACTACCATAGTACACGGTTGGTGGCAGTGTATAGAAGAACACAGGCACCAGCAACATGAAGGATCTGGGAGACCTACACAAACCACAGAGAGACAGAATGGGTAAACTCTCCAAAATGCACCCAACATGACCCAACAGCCACGATTGCAGACATTCAATGAGCAGTGATGCCCTCCATGAGTCCACCATTGGCGGACGGCTGCACAACCCAGGATTACATGCACACAGACCGCTACAATGACTGCCCTTAACACCACGTCACCAACATCACCAAAGACTGCAATGGTGTCGTGACAGACTGTCATGGAGTGACTCAAAATGGCGGTGGGTCATCTTCAGTGATTAGTCCCGCTTTTGTCTTGGTGGAGACGACCAACGAATCCGTGTGTGGAGGCACCGTGGTCAGCGCCAAGATGAACAGTTTGTTGTCACGCGTCACACGTCCACAAGGTCTGGTGTCACTCCACCTCCACCCCTACCGCACCATCTGCAGGAACTGTGTGAGAATATTCAAGCTGCATGGGATGGATTATCACAGGACACCATTAGGAACCTCTACAACTCCATGCAGAGACGTCTGTCATGTTGCGTTAGCAAACTAAGAGAAACTAAATTTGTGTTGTAGGTGTTGCAACTCCCACCATATGTCAACGACTGAATTATACAGACATTCTGCGAAACTGCCCTTTTATACCATAATGATCCATGAAGACAATCAGCCTGAGGATGTTAACATGCCTCCACAGTACCAGTGAGAAGAGAGAGACGGACAGAGAGAGAGAAACAGATACAGAGAGAGACAGAGACAGAGACAGAGACAGAGAGAGAGAAAGCCATAAAGAGAGAGTGTGAAAGAGAGACAGAGAGAGAAAGAGAGACAGAGAGAGAAGACAGAGAGAGAGACAGAGAGAAAGAGAGACAGAAAGAGTGAGACAGAGAGAGAAAGAGAGACAGTGAGATAAGAGGGGGGGATATGGGAAATAAACTACAGTTCCATAATAAAGACCTGTAATCATAAAGCCTAATCTGCGTTGGCTACATCTCCAGTAGAGAACCTACATTGTCTGAAGTGAGCGGGGGCTATTTTGAGGATGCCTATGTGAACACTAGATCTCGGAAACAGTGGGGTCAGCAGAGTCCCGGAGATGAAGGTCAGCCTGGTGCAAGAGTATGTGGTCAGAGGCCTGAGGAGAGGCCACTTAGCAAAAATGATACTTGTAGACCATTACATCAGCTCTAAGAGTCTGGGAGAGAAAACACACTGCGGTCAGGCAGAAGGGTCCATATGGAGATGCTTCTCGGGTTTTTAGTGGTTAGCTGGGCTCTATCTTTCTCTCTATTCAACATGCCAACCTGGTTCATTACCTGTGCGTGTCAATTCTTACACCAGACAAACCATTGGCATGCATACCCATGCACGTGCATAGTGCTGCATACACGTCACGGCTCTAGGTAAACGTACAGTTGCAGGAACAAGGAAATACTATAGAGGTGCATGAAGTTGGAAACAGATCTGAGTGTACATCAGTCCATGGTTAGACAAAATGTCTACAACTGGAGAACATTCAGGACTGTTGCTACTATCTCTAGGAGTAAGCGTCTAGTTAAGATCTCTCCAAGAGCACAAGGTAATCCTGAAAGTGGTGAGAAAAAACCCAAGGTCAACAGCAAACAACCTACAGAAGACTCCACAAATTGCAAAACCCTTTGTTATGTGTCTGCTATCAGAGAACAAGAACGTGTTCATGGAAGGACACCACAAAGGAACCCACTGCGGCCTGCCTCAAGTTCACCCATTACCTTCTGGATGCTCCACAGTGCTTCTGGGAAAACATTCTATGGACACAAGATGTGGAACATTTTAGGCACAAATGCACAACGTTATGTTTGGTGGAAAATGGACACCAACCTCATTCCAGCTGTGAAGCATGGTGGCGGGAGCATCATGATCTGGGGCTACTTTGCTGCACCAGGGCCTGGACGCCTTGTTGAGGGAACAATGAATTCAAGGGTAGACCAAAACATTTTACAAGAGAATGCGAGTACAGCAAGCCATGATATCGAGCTGAAGAGACGTTGGGTGATGCAACAAGACAACGAACCCAAAGCACACAAGTAAATCAGCTAGAACAAGAGGATGCTCTGTGTTTTGGAATGACCGAGTCAGAGTCATGACCCTATCGAGATGCTGTGGTTGACCTAAAAAAGGCTGTGCAAGTAAGTGGTCCCAGATATACTGATGAACTGCAACACATTTGCAGAGAGAAATGGGCCAGAATTCAACCTCAGTGTTGTGCACTCTCTTTACTGCAGGTGATTTGATGTGATTAGTATTTTTCTAAATACACTCATCGTCCCAACAATAGTTGCACCCAGAAGGAGGTGTGAGACTGCAGTGCTATTGGGAAGGAAGATAAAGGTTACCAGCAACAATAAATGATGATCAATTTAGACTGATATGGTCAATATTTATTGAGCTACACATACAGAAGTAGTGTCTCTCAGTATGGCGTTGGGCCACCATGTTTGCTAACCAAACATGCCAGGCGTCTCGGCATGGAGTTGTAGAGGTTCCTGATGGTGTCCTGTGATAATCCATCCCATGCAGCTTGAATATTCACACACAGTTCCTGCAGATGGTGCAGTAGGGGTGGAGGTGAAGTGACACCAGGCCTTCTGGACATGTGACAACAAACTGTTCATCTTGGCACTGACCACAGAGCCTCCACACACGGTTTCGTTGGTCGTCTCCACCAAGACAAAAGCGTGACTCGTCAATAAAGATGACCCGCTGCCATTCTGAGTCACTCCATGACAGTCTGGCATGACACCATTACAGTCTTTGGTGACTTTGACGTGGTGTTAAGGACAGTCGTCGTAATGGTCTGCTTGGATGTAGTCCTGCGTGGTACATCCGTCTGCCAATGGTGCTGGCACTAACCTGGATGACTTGTGGAGGACATCACTGCTCACTGAATGTCTGCAGTCGTGGCTGTTGGGTCAATCAGGTAGAGCGATAAGGCCTGTCCTTGCTTACGTCACATGTGCGGCCAACATATTTCAAACCTACCCACCAACTTTCATTCCTGTCAGTTGATTCCTTCTGGGTGCAACTACTTTCTTGATGATGAGTGTACATGGGAAATGTCTTTTGCACTGTTTAGACAAAACCTTATCATGCTGTCTGTAATACAACCTCTTTTATTGGAAGCTGACATGAAAACACTTTTGATATAATATTCAGGGAATTATTGCTCTACTTTCCATTTCACAGAACTGCTGTATAAATGCACCAGAGCACTCAAGGTTGTGGGTTATCTCGAATAACATCAAGGCTGTGATGGTCTATGTACTTGCCTTTAACTCCCACCTCCAGCCGATGATGTTTTCAGCGATAATGTAACAGATGGGCTGCAACCAATAAGCGCAATAACTCCAAATTCAACAGCATGTAGCAACACCAGACCAAAATTAGCAGCCCTATATGCACAGTTGTACATCAATTATACGCTACACGCTATTTCTCTTTCATTTGAGTGAACTTTTTTATCTTTGAGTGTTCTATACCCCAAGCTCTAATTGCTATGAAAGAGTGCATTGGAGGGTGGAGCATGGATATCTTGCACGCTGCATAGGACAAAAGCTACACTATATTACCAAAAGTATTCACTCACCCATCCAGATCATTAAATTCAGCTGTTCTAATCACTTCCATGGCCACAGGTGTATAAAACCAAGCCTAGGTACTTCTACACACGTCTGTAAAAGGTCACTCTCAGGAGCTCAGTGAATTCCAGCGTGGTACCATGACAGGACGTCACCTGTGCAACAAGTCCAGTCGTGAAATTTGCTCCCTACTAAATATTCCACAGTCAACTGTCAGTGGGTTATAACACAGTGGAAGCAACTCAACGAAGTGGTAGTACACGTAAAATGACAGAGCTGGGTCAGCGGATGCACAGAGGACGCCAACTTCCTGCGAAGTCAATTGCTACAGACCTCTAAACGTCACATGGCCTTCAGATTAGCTCTAGAACATTGTGCAGAGAGCTTCACGGAATGGGTTTCCATGGCCGAGTAGCTGCAGCCAAGCCATACATCACCAAGCGCAATGCAAAGCGTCAAATGCAGTGGTGTAAAGCACCGCCACTGGACTCTAGAGCAGTGGAAACGTGTTCTCTGGAGTGACGCTTCTGTATCATGCTATCCCATCTGGCAATCCGATGGACACGTCTGGGTTTGGCGGTTTCCAGGAGAACCGCACTTGTCTCCTTGACCCCATTATGCCAAGGGTAAAGTTTGGTGGAGGGGGATTATGGTGTGGGGTTGTTGCCCAGGAGTTGGGCTCGGCCCCTTAGTTCCAGTGAAAGGAACTCTCAATGCTTCAGCAGACCAAGACATTTTGGACAATTCCATGCTCCCAACTTTGTGGGAACTGTTTGGGGACGGCCCCTTCCTGTTCCAACATGACTGCGCACCAGTGCACAAAGCAAGGTCCATAAAGCCATCGATGAGCGAGTTTGGTGTGGAAGAACTTGACTGGCCTGCACAGAGTCCTGGCCTCAACCCGGTAGAACACCTTTGGGATGAATTAGGGCGGAGACTGCGAGCCAGGCCTTCTCGTCCATCATCAGTGTCTGACCTCACAAATGCGCTTCTGGAAGAATGGTCAAAAATTCCCGTAAACACATTCCTAAGCCTTGTGGAAAGCCTTCCCAGAAGAGTTGAAGCTGTTATAGCTGCAAAGGGAGGGCCGACATCATGTTAAACCCTATGGGTTAAGAATGGGATGTCCCTCGAGTTCATGTGCGTGTGGAGGCAGACGAGCGAATATTTTTGGTAATATAGTGTAATAGCTGTAATGCCTCGTATAGTACACTACAAGCCGTATACTGCATCACCTTGAAACACTGTATCCCAACAAAATGAGATCTATCTGATTGAGAGGTTCATTCGTTTTTCCGTGCTCTAAAGACCTTTAATTCATTTGTGTTTGTCAACACTACTGACAGAACAATACAACAGATCAGGGTTTTTTTGTTTGTCTGTTTGTTTTTTTGTGCCAGAATCTTTTCACTAGATGCTCGTTTTCCTCATTTCTAAGCACTTTCATCAGTGAGCATCGGAGTGTGGAAGCACTCTTGGCTTCTGATTTCTCCTCCTTGCACGCCAAACAGTTCCACTTCATCGGCAGAGAGGAACATTCAGAACACAGCAAACTAAGCGTCCTAAGAAATTCACAGCAGGAGACGCTAGCAATGTACATCAGTGCCTAATGTGATTCTAATTGTCCTTATCCACGTTTCCAGTAGCAAGTTTGTTTTTTGGTGGGGTTTCCTTTTCTGTTTCTGCAAACAGGATGTCAAAATAATGACTTCATTTCCCAAAATATCAGCTGTGCTTCCTAAAATCATTTTAAAAAATAATTGACTTAATACCTGTAAAATAATTACATATTTTCATAAGATCCCGAAATAGTGATCTCTTGAATTTCATTATAAAGTCATATTTATGAGACAGCATACTAGGTCCTTATTCTGAGATGAAGTCTATATTTTCAGGTGATAAGTCATTATTTTGACATAGTAAGTTAACGTTTTGAAAAAAAGAATTCAATGAGAAAATAATGTAGTGAGTCATTTTTATGCAATAGTAAGTCATTATTTTGACACAGTAACTGACATATGACATACTAAGTCATTATTTTGACATAGTCACTTTTATAAGAGAATAAGTAATTAGTCTGACATAGCAATTGACTTTTACAGGACACTTTTATGACATAAGTCATTATTTTGACATAGTATGTTGATATTTCTTGAAAACAAGAAATAAGTAATTATTTTGATATAGTAAGCCACTTTAAAGAGATAATAAGTCATTATTTTGATATAGTATTTAATATCTTCAAAAACATTAGTCATTAGTTAGTCACTTTTTGTGCGGAAATAAGTCATTATTTCCACAGAGTAATAAACTTTTACAAGATACTAATCATTATTCAACATAGTAAATCAATACCGTGAGAAAAAAAGGTGATTTTTAATTTTTAATTAGTCATCATGTTGACAGATATATTATATAACAATATTTGAAACAAAACAATTTAACAGTTTCATTCAGTATTTTGAGAAAATAATGATGTATTTATTATGAAATACCAGGTCGATATTTTGAAAGAATATCATTCAACAGGTTAAGTCGATATTTTGAGAAAATAAGTCATTATTTTAATATAGCAAGTCACTTTCACAAGATACTATACGAGCCATTCCAAAGTAAAAAAAAGTTTCAACATTTAAAAAAAAAATAACACATAACAGATTAAGTCAATATTTTGAGAAATATGTTATAGTACGTCACTTTCTGAGACACTAAGTCATTATTGCAACATAGTATGTTGCTTTTATGGTATTAAAAGCTATCATATTGAAACATATTTTGTCATTTTTACAAGGTAACTGAATGTTTTGGGGGAAAAGAGGCCCAATTTTTACATACTAAGTCAAACTATAGCTAGAAAAAGGAGGAAAGGAGAAACAACAGTAGGCCGTCTATTCTCCTCTACATGGTGACATTGGATTGGATATCAAATGATTATCATTACAAATAGCAAGGAAAGCATATTCACTCCTCCACTGTAACAGACTTTTGTAAACCTCCTTCCTGCACCCTGATTGGCTAGTGTCACATTCCCTCCCACAATCAGATTAGCTAAGCATTGCTATTTCAGTGTAAATGACTTAGCATCATGTTTGGAGCCTAGAAAAAGTTGCATCTCTATTTTCACACTTGCTCGTTTTCTTAATGGAGTGATTATGCTCTGGCAAACCGTAACACGCTAATAAGCCACTTGCCTCAAGAGAGGGTGAACTCTCTCTTCTTTTAAGAGTCGACTCTACTTAATTTTGAAGTAAAGCTAATGAGCTTTAGATAGAGAAATATATCAGAGCAAATTGAGCAAAGCAGTGTCATATATTTCTTCAAACCATCTGTTTTAGGCCTGGAGCTTCAGCGTAAAGCATGGTCAGAGGTCAGCCTATGTATATACCATGAGAACACATTAGAAGGCCTGTGGGGTACCTCTCTTTGGACGCAGATACATTTTAAAAGGCGTAATTATCAGCGAATAAGCAAGAACAAAAATTCCACAATCAAGTAATGGTGCTCTAATGATGGAGAACCTGGCACGGTATCAAACTGCTCCACAGCTGCCTGCCTATAACCCACAGGGCCTACCATTAGGAGAGCAGTTTGGTTTTATATGCACAGCACTGACTAGTAATGATCTCCTACTAATAAGGCTGCTTAACGGTCTGTCTTCAAGGCAAGACGCTGCAGGCTGATTTGGTTCTTGCTTCTCCGACATGTCATTTAACATGCCAGCAACTACACTGTTCTACATTCAAAACCATATACACTCATCACCAAAAGAATGACTGCACCCAGAAGGAGGTGTGGGATTGCAGTGCTATTGGGAAGGAAGATAAAGGATACCAGGAACAATAAATGATGATACATTTAGACTGACATGGAGAATATTTATTGAGCTACACATACAGAAGTAGTGTCTCTCAGTACAGCGTCGGGCCGCCATGTTTGCTAACCCAACAAGCCAGACGTCTCGGCATGGAGTTGTATAGGTTCCTAATGGTGATAATCCATCCCATGCAGCTTGAACATTCTCACACAGTTCCTGCAGATTGTGCGGTAGGGGTGGAGGTGGAGTGACACCAGGCCTTCTGGGCATGTGACAACAAACCGTTCATCTTGGTGCTGACCACGGTGCCTCCACGCACCGATTTATTGGTTGTCTCCACCGAGCGGGACTCGTCACTGAAGATGACCCGCTGCCATTCTGAGTCAGTCCATGACAGTCTGGCATGACACCATTGCAGTCTTTGGTGATGTGGTTGACGTGGTGTTAAGGGCAGTCATCGTAACGGTCTGCGTGCATGTAGTCCTGCATTGTGCAGCCGTCTGCCAATGGTGCTGGCACTAACAGGATGACTCATGGAGGGCATCACTGCTCCACAGTCATGGCTGTTGGGTCAATCTGCACATGTCGGACAATGCGTCGGTTCTCTCTCTCCGTGGTTTGTGTAGGCCTCCCAGATCTTTCACATCGCTGGTGTGCGCCTTCTTCTGTACACTGCCGCAAACAGCGTGCTCTGGTAGTATCCACACGACCGGCATGGCGTGCAACGCGTGGATAAGACCATCCCGCTTCCCTGAAACATCTGTTTGAGTAGATTACAAACTAGTTAGGTCTTGTATGCAGGAGAATAATCTGGGTGATCCGAGAGTGGACCAGTAGTGGCGAACAGTTGGTGTGGTGTCGACTTTACCAAGTCACAGGACCAAAATACTATATGCTCGCTATCCTAAATTTGGGTGGAATTCCCCAGTAATGTAAAACTGACCAGCTGACTTTCAAACATAGAAAGCCGCCTCTCTCTCTCTCTCTCTCTCTCTCTCTCTCTCTCTCTCTCTCTCTCTNATGCAAAACCAACAAGGAGCTTTTTATATTTGATGTTGATAATAAATAGTGGCTTTCCTTCAGCGGTCTGTTTTGCCTCAGAACACCATGCATGTGCCAAAGTCTTATCGTCTTATCTCAAACCTATCATGAAGCAATGTCTCTGGCATCAGGCAGTGCATTCATAACCATTTCATATAATAACTGCCTGTGTGGGAGCTTTTAGAGGCATTCAGCTCTTCAGACGTCTGGTTCCCATCACCACCACCACTGTGAATACTCGGACTTTCTTTCGAATGGAGCGTTTTCGGATCAAACCACTCTGAATGACTTTGCCGTAATCTTAGCCATTTATTCATGCAGAACTTTTGATAGAATATCATTTTAATATCTGTTGTTTCTGAGGACCACGTCCCTCACACATGGAGGGTTACTTTTGGGTTTTTATGTTTGGTATGAATCCCACCAAACTGTCTTATGCTCCTCCCACAAATGTATTCTTTCACAGAGAGGCAGGAACACCTTAACGGGATTTTGGCAACACGTTGTTTTTCACTTACCTTGAGTTTCTAGTTCAAAGTGCTGTGCAGCTGAACTGGACCTTATTGTTGTAGATAAACCAAACTAAACCATTCCAATGCCCTGTGAAGGCAGAGCCCAAAGTAGAGACAGAGGGTGTGCCCATCAACAATGAGCTTGTTAGCATGGCGGATGCATTCAAGCTACATGTGCCAACCTAGCTCCTCTGGCAGCAGCGCACCCAGGAACTCATTTGCTCTGCTTTGCTAAACGGACACACACACACGTGTGTTTATTGTGTATATGTTGTGACGGGACGTGGGTTTAGTGGTTTTTGTGTATGGGGCGGGGGGGTCATTGTGTGTGGGCGAAGTGTGTGGCTAGCAGTGACCTCCTTCACGGGTTCAGTGATTTGCATCAAGAGCTTGAGCAGAAGGTCAAAGAACTCTGCAAGACAGCGACAAAGAAGAACAATCCCAGGCAAGGAATAAGGAAAAAGAGGATGGAGGAAGAGGATGCAGCACAAAGACTGGCAGCACAGCCTGGCGGAGGACAATGATTACGCCCGGCAAGGATCTGCCAGCAGGACAGTGCCGCATGACCCCTGGCCCTCCAGCGATGCCAACTGATGGCTGAGCCGAGTGTGATGGCTCAGCTGGAATATCCGGCGTTTAACAAAGCAGAGCAAGTGAGTTCCTGGGTGCACTGCTGCCAGAGGAACTAGACTGACACATGCAGCTTGCCTCATGAGCCAGACTTCAAGGCAAGGAGTCCTGTCTTGCAAGAGGGGTCTCTACGTGTCAGTGTTTTGAGGAAGAGGCCGAGGTAGTGCCGAAAGAGGACTGGCAGCGCCAGTGTGACCAAGAAGCTCCACAATATGTGCGTATAAAACCCTTGTTGTGGAAGTGCTGTGGGGGGATGGTATGCCCCAAAGACTCTGCTCAGACTCTGCAGAGATTTTGAGAGGTCACCAGAATGGTGTTACCTTGGAGTGGAGGGCTGTGCATCCCGTGACCATTGATGTCCAGAGGCTCATGGGAAGGGATGGACTCGCAGTAATGTGGTTCTGGGTTGCATGTGCTATACTGTGATGAGCTGTGGGGCTAGTAGTGCAGTGTAGTGCCCACTATTAGGTTGGAATGCGTGGCTATGGATGACCTGCTTACTATCTCAGGCATTCGGCAAGCACTGAGCAAGTTCTCTCTGCTGCCGTGTTCAGTAACAGTGCATTCACTTAACTCACTTAAATCATTATGTTTCCCAAGTCTTGTATGTGTCAACATATTCCAGTCTGTATGACCATATTTCCATGAATGAGTGCATCTGTAAGCACAGCATGGATTATCAATTCGAATCCAGATGCTCAACCACCAAAGTACTTCTTGAAATGCGTTAGATGTCCTGATAGTCGCTGAAAACTTGGGAATTGCTTCCATAAGCATAAAGAACAAATTCTCCGAACTGGGAATCCCCACCCTTCATTTGTCACGGTTCCATGTCACACTTCCCACAGTGACATCTGGAAGCAGCTCAGCCTTGCTTTCGAATCAAGTGAAGTGGAATACGATTGGTTGCGGTGAGCTCTCATGGCATGAAAGCATGTGAGGAGCTGTATCCTTTTCTCAAAGTTCATCTGGATGTTCGGGCCATGACTAGGCAAACGACCTAATATTCTGCAAGGCTTTGGTACACAAACCTGAAGGTCCAAATGTTCATTGGGCTTAATCAGCACCACTGTATGTTATTCAGGATAATCACGGTATTAGTCTGTGGTAGCATGTCTTTCAATTGGCTTCATTGCATAAATCCCATCCTGGCTTTTCTGCTCGTTTATTTATTTACTCGCTTTCTTACCAATATGACTCATTAGAACTAACTCACAACAGATGAACATGAGACTTTGAGACTATTAGATTATTTCCATTTGACTTTGGATCTTGCTTTGAGAAAGAAACAAGGCCAGAGGCCATGCCTGCTTATCTCTGGAAAGATCCGGTTTTGAAGTACCTTTCTTCTCGTGATGAAGGGGCTACTGCTGTACCTGCATTATAAAAACCAGATCTGAAATCTGATTGGCTGAGCCACGTTTTGTGGCTTTATAAAGTACTGGATACGAACACGTAGGACTACACACAACAGCAGTATTCCGTAGTGATGTGTTTATCTGCTAACCAAAGGGAACACTGTGCTGCTCATGGAATATTCTTTGACTGTTGTGTTTACTGTAGTTTTGGAGGGAAAAGAACAAACATAAGCTCTGCAGCATAAAAAAAATATTTGCAAAAGTTCATGCATATTTACTTCATATTTGATTAACATAAAGGTGTTATTTGTAAGATTTCCATTTGTTTAAAATGCTCAAAGATGTGTCAAAGATGTCTATCTCCACTGGCCAAAGAAAAACAAGTGTCTCCAAAATGGTAACTTCACAGTAGAGGCCAAAAACCAAATTTAACTTTAATGTAAGTCAATGGAACCAGACTTTATTCCAAGTGATTTCTGTTGGTCTATTCATCATGAAATTTTCACACAGTGTAACAGCAGCAGCTGCTGTATATATATACATATACATAGCTACCAAAGTTAGCATGCTAAACAGCTAGCCCTGCCCCGTTCTGTGTGATAAAAGCACTTTGTACCTGAAGAGGCAATAGTGAGTCAATGTACCATAGTGAGTCTGTGGCGACATGTAGTCAAAAAAAATATCTTGGTAAATTAAATCATCTCATGCCTAGTGACCACGTAATATTTCTCATTAAGATCATGTAACTTATTTATAGACATTTTTTACTTGTTTTAAATAAATTGCATTAAGTAGAATAATAATAATAAATATATAATTATTATTATTTGCTTGTTTTTATTTGTATTTCCTACAATAAGCAAAATTAAGATTATTTTAAGATTATAATTAAGATAAAAAATCTACTCTAAAATGAGGAAGAAATGTCTCACAACAATCTCACCAAAAGAAATGCCCCAAAATTACAATGTAACATTTGGTTATATTGATATATATTACAATATGTTTTTCCTTCTCTTGTAAAGTTATCATTTTGAGATAGATAGAACAACTTTTGGAATAGCTAGCTAGCTAGATAGATAGACAGCTATATAGATAGACAGGTAGATAGCTAGCTAGCTAGCTAGCTAGCTATCTACCTGTCTATCTATATAGCTGTCTATCTATCTAGCTAGCTAGCTATTCCAAAAGTTGTTCTATCTATCTCAAAATGATAACTTTACAAGAGAAGGAANATTGATATATATTACAATATGTTTTTCCTTCTCTTGTAAAGTTGTCATTTTGAGATAGACAGAACAACTTTTGGAATAGCTAGCTACCTAGATAGACAGCTATATAGATAGACAGGCAGATAGCTAGATAGATAGCTAGAAAGAAAGATAGATAGATAGATAGATAGATAGATAGATAGATAGATAGATAGATAGATAGACAGGTAGATAGATAGACAGGTAGATAGCTAGCTAGCTAGCTAGCTAGCTAGATAGATAGATAGATAGATAGATAGATAGACAGGTAGATAGCTAGCTAGCTAGATAGATAGAGAGACAGGTAGATAGCTAGCTAGCTAGATAGATAGATAGATAGCTATATAGATAGACAGGTAGATAGCTGGCTAGATAGATAGACAGCTATATAGATAGACAGCTAGATAGATAGACATGTAGATAGCTAGCTAGCTATCTAGATAGATCCTCTTATATTATCTATTAAAGTTATTACAGTCAGAAGCTGTTTATTAACATGTAAGTACTGCTTTATAAGCATGGTATTCATGTTTATGGATCTCTTATGAAATGCCTATGAAGGTGGGCCCTTAAATAAAGAGTTACTATATACTGAAAGACTGTTTCTGCTTTCACTGCTCTCTTTAACGTTCATATTCCTCCTTATAAGTCCTTATTTCAGATGTATAAGGAGCCGTGAGATGAAATCAGCCCTCTGTTGATGCCTTTAAATCAAAGAGCGCTGCTTAAAGTAGACTGGAGGGTATGTTTCCTGGCTTGCGTCACTTCACATTCACTTGCCCTGTTGCGTTCTCAGCCCTAGTCTGAGGTGCATGATTTACGTTTCCTTATTTAACGTGAGATAAACTCCCCCTTTAATCCCACCAGACGCGATGGTTGGGTTTGGATGGAGAACATAAGCAATGTGACATAGTGTGTGTGGCTTTGAGGCCACAGATAATGGAGAAATGATTGGTTTTGTGCTGCTCCATTCACTGCGCTCCCATTACGTTCATCTCCAGCATGAATGCATCTGCATATCTACAGAGACTGGGCCGCAAAGCCCCGGGTGAAACATAATGGGTTCCCCCAAGAACCTTTCAGTGGGTGATCCTTCAAAAACCTCAGCTGAAACCACTGAACTGGAACATTCTTTAGGGTACCAAAAGTCATTCTTTTATTGCGCCACTCCCAGGAACCCTCTTCTGTATAGACGGTATAAACAATCCTGCAGTCTTCACAGCTATGTTCAGTTCACAGAAATCACTGCCCCGCTGCATTTTCCCATTACGTCTCCGGCGTCAATGGATCTGCATACCGAGAGGCACTACTGAGCAAAGTTATGGAACCTTTCAATAGACTTTCATTAGGTTCATTAGGGAACTAAGAGCATTCCTTCTATTGGGTAAATGACCAGCTGAATTACTGAATTGATATTAAAATCATTTTTAGTAACTTTTAGGGCACTAAACACATTTACATACACAATTTACAGTTATCGATTAGTTATCTACGGTGGCCGAGAAGTGCAAAATAAATGGACATTTCAGAAAACAAAATTACAAAAGCAAAACCACCATGAAACAGTTTGATTGACAAGCCCTTCCTGTGTGCTAGACCTACCGTTTCTGCCAGAATTCGCAGTTTATAAAATTGTTTACATACTGGTAAAAGTGTTTCACGTCTTGTAATTTTGTTTTTACTCTTGGAATTTTGTTTTCTTGAATACTATTTACAGCTATTTATAGTCATTAGTTATCTATTATTTATTATTACTATTTACAGACCTTTGTAGTTATTAGTTATCTTGTTATTTTTAATTTGCTCTTATGTTTCACCTTGCTGTGCCTTGTATTAGTTTTTGACAAACTTTTAATCGAAAAAATTAAAATTTCCTAATGAATGGATCAAAAGAAATGATCCAAAACGACTTGGAAAAAGCATCTGAACTACGTCTGGTTACACTAACTTATAGGTTTCAAAGTCAGCCTGCGACGTAAACAAGGACTGCCCTTATCGTTGTACCCGACTGACCCAACAGCCACGATTACAGACATCCAGCGTGCAGTGATGCCCTCCATGAGTCATCCTGTTAGTGCCAGCACCATTGGCAGACGGCTGCACCACGCAGGACTACATGCACGCACACCATTACGACGACTGCCCTTAACACCACATCAACATCACCAAAGACTGCAACGGTATCATGCCAGATTGTCATTGAGTGACTCAGAACGGTCATCTTCAGTGACGAGTCCTACTTCTGTCTTGGTGGAGACGACCAACGAATCCGTGTGTGGAAGCAGAGTCAAGATGAACAGTTTGTAGTCACAGGTCACGTGTCCAGAAGGCCTGGTGCCATGGTTTGGGGTGTAATTTCGTATTTTGTGCTATATATATGGTTCTGTGACAATGTGACAACTATTGCATCATTCCAAAGAATCCTTTTCAGCACTTCTATCTGGATCTTTAAGGAATAAACATAATTACGGATCATATTTAGTTCAAAAAACGTGATGTAAGAACAGTCCCACCAAAACATGGTACAAAGCCGTAAAGCTTGGAGCGAGTTTGGAAGCTGTCCAGAAAGAAGATAGGACAGAAAGAGATGTATTATGACTTTCTCAGGGAGAGACCAAGCAGTGTTTAGAGTAAGCTTGTGGTGGCCAGAGGGGGATTTGCTGGGGAGCAGCGAGTAGTTGTTAAACAGCCGTGCCCTTCAAAAGACTAGATACAGCTGTGCAACTGACCTCATATTTCACTCGCTCGTGTTATTCCTGTTTTCCAAGTATTTCCCCCAAAAACTGCATCTTGGAAGAGCCCATCATTCAGGAACCTCACAGTAATTGCCCTGTAAAATGGCTTTGCCTTCAGTACGGCCTTTATTGTGTTCCCTCATGACCCCCCACCGGCCCCAGCTTCCTCCCTGCTTCCTTCCTTGTTTCTCTATCTTTTCCTTATCTTTCCCTATTTCTCTCCATCCCCCCCCTCCCCCTCCCCCTCCCCACTTACTCTCTGTCTTTCTCCTCGTTCACATGTCCTGCTGTAAATGTGGGATTGTGGAGCCACGTTAGATGAAGCTAGATGCAGCCACAGTCGAAACGTATGGACATAGAAACGTACCCACATGCATATGCACAACACTGTGCAATGCCTTCTGCAGCTGAACAATATCATTATTATTAATATTATTTGTTTTTTTTTGTTTTTTTTAGTAATATTAGCATTATTAGTATAAGCTCAACAGACAAAAAATGAAAAATGCCTAATAGCATAACGCCTCCACAATCACCAACAACAACTGTGCTTGGATTGGGCATGGACTGCACATGTTTCTGTATGTAGGCCACATCAATGTTCAGACACTCTTGCATCAAAGAATTGTGCTAGTTGGGCCAGATTTGGTGGATGCCTTCCCTGGTGTTTCACTGGTTGATCCAGGTAGTCCCACAGATTTCCAAGAGGATTCAAATCTGTGGGCTGGTTCAGATGTGGGAATGCTCCTGAACGTTCATCATGCCAATCAGACACATTTGCAGCGCTGCGAATGCGGGAATCGTCATACAGGGATAGGAATGTTATGTTCCTCGGTAAGATGATGATGCGCAAAAGGCAGAACTTGGTGGTCCAGAAGCTCAGTGTAGCAGCAAAGAACCCATTGCCACATAACTAAACCACCCCCAGAACATCACAGAGGGGACTCGTTTTTTGTCCTGGGAATCTCTGCTGAACAGATTCTTGGCTATTGCTCTCTAAAGCAACAGTAGCTCCTAAAGAGCACGCTTGTGGGCGGAGCTCAATTGAATCCATTGATCAGCTGTGAAGTTACCGTACCTCTGAGAAGAAACAGGGGACCTCAGCAAAGCTCTAGACTACGTTCTGTTCTGTTGCTGTGTTTATAGTAGAGTCAGGATTGACGCTGATATGGGGCGTGATGTCCAGCCTCTGGGGGAGTGCAGCTGGCACCCTCCCATCCTGCCCAATGAATGAAAATCAGATTACATCTTCAAAAAAAAAAAAAAGAAATGGCAATATCAAACTCCCCCACCGCCCCTGCACCCCACACCCCGTCCAAGCTCGGGCTCTCCTCCTTTCTTCTGTTTCTTTGGCTTGTCTTTTTGGCAGCGGGTAGTGCTACGGCTCGGAGTGGAGGTCATGCAGTGGAAGTTGAATCAGAGAGTAAGACACAGTTCCAGATGTGCAATGAAACTCTTGAGGAAGTACTGCTGCTTGTTTATGATTAGCAACAACCACACATGCACACAGTCTCCATTCCTTTCATGTCTGGGGAACTTGGGAACTTGTCGAACGGCCCAACTGTGTGGACGTATAGGGCCTTTGTGTCCATGTGACTGAAAGAGAGAATTTCTAGTCTTAAGTCACTTTAACCCAAACATGGACCATGAAACCAAAAGGTCATTGGTCCCCTTTCCAGCTAAAGACATCCTGCTACTGCAGCTGCGTCAGGGAGACTGTTCCAGTGCTCTGCTTACATAAGCATGGACAAAAAAGTGCCAGTCCCAGGCTCAGTGACCAGTCTGAGCACATCACTGATCAGCCAAGAGATGTTTATTGTCTGCAGTTTGCTTCTATGCTGTGGCGTCAGAGCACGCCTATGTTCTGGTCAGTTAGGACATTTGTTGTATCCTGTTCCAAAGGGCCAAGAATTCCAGGTTTAGGCTAATTTAAATGATTTGAAACTGCCCACAATTATACTGTATATGGCCCACACACTATAAAGTGAGTAGAACTACTGGACCCAACCACCTTGTTGGTCCACAGTATTCAAGCTTCATGTGAAGCTGTCCAACATCTGGCCCGATTGTGGCCCACATGCCAAACACCTCCGAAAATTGGCCCAAAACTGACATGGTGGTGGTGTGGTAGTGTGTGTTGAGCTGCTATGAATGGATTAGACACAGAACTGGTGGTGTTAGTACATTTGTTATATCCTTTCTAAAGGGCCAAGAATTAGACACCCCTTGTAACCATGTTCTCCTGAAAGGACTCTAAAAGGCAGGAACTATTTTGTTTTCAGATGCGTAGTTTTGAGAGACCTTACATAGCGTAGTGTAAAGAAAGGAGCACTAGGCTAGATTACGTGAGTAGTAGCTGCTACGCCAAACACAGGTCTGCTGCTTTCCCACTGTGACTTCTGTTTTCTGAGTTGAGTTTGATTGCAGTTGAGTATAGGCCGTGACCTTTCTGAGAACCCCCTTTGTTACAGTACTGTTGTTCGGAAGCTTTGAGGCTGACGTAGCTAACCACTATTGGTAAAGGGGTTAGACCTATGTCTCAAGGTCCCATGGTCCTGGGGTTCTGTGTTCCCAGGGTTTTATGTTCCTATGGTTCTACATTTCCAGGATTCTATGGCTTCTATACTCTCTTTTGGAACAGCCCTATATCCCCAGGGTCAAATCCCAGTTGTCTGGCCCACTTGTTGGCCCCATCCTTGGGTTTGTTTTGGCCCAGTGTGCAGCTGGTCTCTCAGCCCTGATAAGGCCCACATACTGTAAAAAGGAGTACAACTACTGGGTGCAGCTACGTTGTTGGTCTACAGCATACATGCCAAAAATTGTGTGAAGCTGTCCAACATCTGGCC
Source organism: Semaprochilodus insignis (assembly GCA_034552555.1). Classification (NCBI taxonomy): domain Eukaryota; kingdom Metazoa; phylum Chordata; class Actinopteri; order Characiformes; family Prochilodontidae; genus Semaprochilodus; species Semaprochilodus insignis. The sequence goes on from CM067494.1 coordinate 26,258,886, forward strand.
CTATTGTAGCCCACATGCCTAACATCTCCCTGGTAGTCAACCAACACTTACATAGTAAAGCCAGAAATGGCCCAAAACTGATGTGGTGTTAGGGTGGTAATGTGTGATGGGCTGTTGGGGGTTTTAAACGATCCTGCTCACTATCCAATTCCATTAGCCACTTCTGTCTTGCTGGTCCACCTTGTAGACGTACAGTCACAGAAGATAGCTGCATCTGTTGCTGCACAGTTTGTGTTGGTCCCCCTCTAGCCCCTAGATTTTTGGTTGGTAGACTAGTCTAATTGTTAAACTACAAAGTGCTCTTACATGGTAAGTGGAGCTAATATGGAGTGTAGATACAAGGAGGTGTACCTAATAAAGCGGCCAGTCGGTGAATATTAGCCTTGCAGCTCCAATACAAACCTACAAAAGCTAAACTGTAGCTGTTGCGGTTGTCTATGTTTGGAAAAGTGGGGCAGCTGTGGGAAAAAAAGTTTTTTTTTTTAATTTGCAGTTGCAGCTACTAATTTAAGAGAGAAACAAAATGTACTTAAGGTTTTGGCCAAGCCAAGATGCGTAACCATCAGCTTTGTAAAGCATTTGCTAATTGTTATGATCGCATGAGAATGGGCACCAAGCATTCTTTTTTGGCGTTCGGAAAAAGAAGATCAAACCAGAACTGAACCAAAACAGCATGCAAGCTGCAGATGATTCAAATGTTCTCAGTCTGCGCTGTCCATTCAAATACTGTCCAGGCTTCCGGTGTCGTGTTTAGGGGCCACTGTTCTAAATCGTCCACATTATATTACCCAAATAAAAGGCCAGAAAGATGAGGTTCCAATTTTATTCTGGTCACTTGTAGGCATGCAGGCCACAGCTACTGCTATATAAAGAGGTCAAGTCAAGCTATAGAGGCTAATCAAATTCTCCAGATTCACTGATCTTTAGATGATTTATGCCTAACAAAACTAGATTTCATCTTCATTGTGTAATGTAAAGTCTCTTTTCTTTTTTCAGCTGTCTCAAGTTTGTAAAACATGTTTTGATGAAACAGCCAATACAATGCTGACAAGTGAAGCCTTGATTTCCCACTGGTTTTAAACTCCCTCACTCTCACACCTTCTAAACCGCTTTATCCTTCTGGGTCAAGGGGGTGCTGGAACCTCTCCCAGCATTCAATGGGCGGAAGGCATGGACAGGCCGCCAGGCCATCGCAGTGCAGACACACTGACACACATACTCACACACACACACTCACACCTAGCATCTCCAGTTCACCTGACTGCATGTCTTTGGACTGTGGGAAGAAACTGGAGCACCCTGAGGAAGCCCACGCAGACTCTGGGAGAACAAGAAAGGACCCAGGATGCCCTGGCCAGGAATCAAACCCAGGACCTTCTTGCTGTGAAGCGATAGCGCTACCCACTATTATATTCCTGCTAAATTAAAGCAAAATAAAAATCAGTAATTGGTTCTTCTAGGAACCACGTTTGTAAATAACTGTGTCCATTTTAGTGATCACCAATTCCACCTGCTATCTAAGTCTTTTTTATTACTACCAGGTTGGGAGAGCCAAGCTTCCTCTGAGACACAGACAGCTCAACACGCTTGGAGGAGAACATTAATTCCTATCTAACACACTGCTTCCTTACTCACGCACATGCTTTAGCGTTTACCCGATCCAACTAATCTGCTAGCCCTTTCTCTTTGTGATTTGGCTGGAAAACACAAAAATGTGCAGGACTGGGGGTCCTACAGGACCAGGGTTGGAGACCACTGACCTAATAGATGCACTGGCTAGCTCTGTAAGTGAACAGAAAGAGGGCGCACCATCCTATTAACCCATAGAAAGCTAGGCCAAATTTGTTCTTTTGGACTCACTCCATGCATGCTTGTGGCTTTACCTGGGATCTTTCTCATCTCCTGGCAATGCCCTTTGAAAACCACATCTCCACATAATTCAAACACTCTTGGAGGAGCCACTGCCAATTCCACCTGCAATCTACATCTTCCATGATGCTCCCAGGTTGCTCAACACGCTTGGAGGAGAACACTAATTCCTATCTAACACACTGGTTCTCAATTTATGCACGCTTTAGTGTTTGCCCTGCTTCCAACACACCTGATTCAACTCGCTAGCCCTTTCTGGGTGTGTTTTTTGCTGGAAAACACAAAAATGTGCAGGACTGGGGCTCCAGCAGGACCAGGGTTGGGAACCACTGATCTAACAGATGTGAAAAGGGAGAGGGAGCACCATCCAATTAACCCACAGAAAGGTAGGTCAATCAAGCTCTTTTGAACTCACGTCATCGATGGTTATGGCTCCACCTGGAATCTGCCTCCACATAATTCAAAGGCTCCTAGCTTTTATCGTACAACTGTATGTCCAAGCCAAGGACCTTCTATCTGATTTCTTCTACTCACAGTGTTAGATACAAGTAAGTAATGCTAAGAACTAGCTCCAGAATGACACCTTCAACAGAACCTGTGTGTTTTAATGAAATCACAAAGCTGGTTTCAGCTCGGCATGAAAGAACGACTTCTACGAGCTCCAGTCTAAACACAGTCAGAGCAGTTATGGCAGTGTGCCAAGTCACTAACACGTTTGCTATACGTTCTCAGTGTTGATAGAATGTCTTATTATGCTTAGAAATCTTCCCAGATCAGAGATGCAAATGTTGTAGAACACTGTGTAAGACGGCAGAGCCAAGTAGATATCTTCAGAACAGGGAAGAGGTTTCTAGGTAGTGTGAGTGGACTGCTGGTTTCAGTAACATGGTGTAGTGTGAGATCTGAACAGCTGTATGATGTCCTTTCAACATCATCAAGTGCACAGAGTGCATGAGATAATCACATGACATGACGTTCTTACGGGAGAAGTCGGAATATGTTGACCTTGTGCATATTGATTCACTTCTTCTGCTGGGCAGGAATTAAAGCGGTAGTGTGGAGGATATTCAGCCTTAGCTCAGTTGCAGCCAATCAGCCTAGAGCTGGAGTCAGGCTTGTTCTTCTAAGATGGAGGAACCAAACTAGATGGTTATAGATGATGCACGGATGGACTCAGTGGTATGCTAATGATTAATGTTTCATGCTCAGCTGCACAGGTGACATAAGCAAGGACAGGTCTTTTGGAGACAACCAACAAATCCGTGTGTGGAGGCATCGTGGTCAGCGCCAACATGAACAGTTTGTTGTCACGCGTCACACGTCCAGAAGGCCTGGTATCACTCCACCTCCACCCCTACCACACTATCTGCAGGAGCTGTGTGAGAATATTCAAGCTGCATGGGATGGATTATCACAGGACACCATTAGGAACCTCTACAACTCCATGCTGAGACGTCTGGCATGTTGTGTTAACGAACATGGCGGCCCGACCCCATAGTGAGAGACACTACTTCTGTATGTGTAGCTCAGTAAATATACACTTAGAATATACAAGACAACTGGGTTTTATTAATGTACGTATTATTCATGTTTATGCAGCTAATACTGGAAGGCAGTGGGAGCAGAAGACTCAGCTCATGTTCTCTTTCTCTCCCTCTCTTTCTCTCTCTCCCTCTCTTTCTTTCTCTTACACCTACACACCAGCTGTTCATCCACTACCATGCAGCCGCAGCTCACACACACACATTCAAACCTGTCTGAACATTTCCAAGAAGGTCTTTCCTAAGACTGAAGCTATTTTTCCTAGTACTGCACTTAGTGTTGGGTGGACGCTGCTTGGATCTCAGAGCAGACGTTCATTCTAACGGAGCCTGCTAGGTGATACTGATTTGTCTGACAGACTGTTAGTTCTTGGGCTTACCTAGCTAAACAGGATGTGTTAGGTAATGGAACGTCATAAAGAAGAACAGAAATGTGAGTACAGTCCATGTACCAGTACCAGTCGTTTTGCTCACTTTGGGACATCAGCATTCTATTCTGCACTTTTGTCACAACCATACTATTAGGGTTATTATCCTAGAAACAAAGACACAGGTGGCAACCTCCCCCTGCTGCATGCAGGTTCCATAAAGAGCAAAGTTCGGAGCAGAGAAAAATACTAATGTGAATACTAATGCTAATAATAATGATAGTAATACTTCAAGTTTCAAATTTATATTTCATTTGTATTTGCATGTCAGGATATAGATTCTATAGATAGATATAGATTCTAACTAATAATACTACGTAAAAGATATTTGTCTTCATCACAAGTCCAGACAGACACACACCTCCACCCCTACCGCACAATCTGCAGGAACTGTGTGAGAATATTCAAGCTGCATGGGATGGATTATCACAGGACACCATTAGGAACCTCTACAGCTCCATGCCAATGCAACATCTGGCATGTTGATTTAGTAAACATGGCGTCCGACGCCACACTGAGAGACACTACTTCTGTATGTGTAGCTCAATAAATATTGTCCATATCAGTCTAAATTTATCATCATTTGTTGTTCCTGGTAATCTTCCTTCCCAACAGCACTGCAGTCCCACACTTCCTTCTGGGTGCAGCTATTCTTTCTTTGTGCACTTGATTCTACTCATTTCATACCTTGCCTGTCCACATACGGGAAACTTTCACAAATACACATGGGCAGGCATGGTCTAAATAGATGAAACGCCAGTAGGAAGGATGAGATGAAACATAAACCGTCTTAATCCCTATATTTAGTCTTTATACTACCAATCCGGACCACAAACAAACACAAGCTAGATTTTGAGGTTGACTTTTCAATGACTAACCGTGAGAAAGCCTCACACTTGATCTATTTGGGGGATCTTGTTTAGAAACTTCAGGTTCAGTCTGTCCTTACAAAGGGGGAGGTTCCTGGACATGGATTAGGCCTAGACTTGGACTAAACTGCCAATGACAACAGTGATCCAGGATTTGTAGTCCTTTGAAGATTCAAGGCTTATTCTGGGTCTTCCCCAAAATGCACTTGAAGAAGAAGCTGCTGATATGAAAGGTGCAGTTAGTAAGAGGATGCAACCTGTTGAATTCATTTTCCAAACATTAAGGGGCAACATAGCACTCCTATCAAAAGAAACAAGGAAATGCACAGTCCCTCCTCCTTCCGTTTCACTCCTTACCAGTTAGCATCAAACGTCATTGCCAAGTGCTTCAGCCATCATTGCATTTACTCTACCTTTCATTGGCCATGTGTCCTTAAATGATCTAACCAAGAGCAGGACCTTCAACACGATTGACCAGAGGTTTGAATATTGCATCAGGCGTTCTTCACTTCTTCATCCTCTCATGTTGGACTGATTTGATCGATGCTACAGTGACTCACTATCACCTCTTGAGGTACAAAGTGATATTACAAGACCGGACGGGCTGTGGCTAGCTGGTTAGCATGCTGACTTCAGTAGATATCTATGATACATAGACTTCTTTGGCATGCCATCAAAACAGTTAAAACAAACAATGTCCACCAATATCATTTTCTTTATCAGATCTTGGTCTAATCCAGGTAACAAAGCCTTTCAGGGGCATCTGAATATTAGGATCAAGTAAGTAGGACAAGGAAGGGGCAACGCTGGTGAACAATAAACAGTGGAAGCCTTCCAAGCTACCACTGTGGGTGTCTGTTGACAAAAAGCTCTGACCAGAACCTGCTTCCAGACAATGATTCAGTAGTGTCTAAGGAGCTCCAGGTGTCGTTTAGCAACGAAAGCTTTTTCTTTCCAAATAGAGGCGCCGTCTACTTGTGGAGACTTCTTGGTGGCAGCAATCTTTTGCTAATCTCCAACTGGGATTGCTGGAGAAATGTTTGCATCGCTAATTATCCTTGCATTCTTTTCCAGGCAGATTCACTTCAGCTCTGGTTGTTTCAAACATCTTAATTAACATCTTAATTACTGCCCCAACAGTGAATAGCAGTAGGGATTTTCAGGCATATAGCAGGTTTTTTTGACACTCATCATCAAAATTTGTTGCACAAATAGCTGCACCCAGTAGGACCCAGCTGACAGGAATGAAACTTGGTGGGTGGATTTGACATTGTGAGACATGCGAATTATTCAAGTTTCACGCTCGGCCGCACATGTGATTGAACCAAGGACGGGCCTTATCGCTGTACCTGACTGACCCAACAGCCACGATTGCAGACATTCAGTGAGCAGTGATGCCCTCCATGAGTCATCCTGTTAGTACCAGCACCATTGGCAGGCGGCTGCACAACGCAGGACTACATGCACACAGACCGTTACGGCAACGTCACCAAAGACTGCAATGGTGTTGTGCCAGACTGTCATGGAGTGACTTCAAATGGCAGCGGGTCATCTTCAGTGACCGCTTTTGTCTTGGTGGAGACGACCAAAGAATCTGTGTGTGGAGACACCATGGTCAGCGCCAAGATGAAAGGTTTGTTGTCGTGCGTCCAGAAGGCCTGGTGTTGCTCCACCTCCACCCCTACCTCACCATCTGCAGGAACTGTGTGAGAATATTCAAGCTGCATGGAATGGATTATCACAGGACACCATTAGGAACCTCTACAACTCCATGCCGAGACGTCTGGCACGCTGTGTTAGCAAACATGGCGGCCCAACACCATACTGAGAGACACTACTTCTGTATGTGTAGCTCAATAAATATTGCCAAAAATTTTTGCTTTCTTTGACTGAAGCAACTTTAATAAAAGGTTAGATTTCTCCTATACTTTCAATGTGAAATTGAGCTAATTAACTACAAAGCCAATAGTTATGGAGCTATATATACAGTATATCGGTTAGGTTATTCTTGTCAGTGGCTTTTAGGTCAGGTTCTGCATCTTGTCAGATACAAAGTGATTTTCCCAAGCTCCACAAAGTCTGAATCACAAGGGCACCAGGGGCAATTAGTTCAAGATTTGCGATCTGAATGCTCCCCCACCCTGGCACCATTCTCTCTCTCTCTCTCTCTCTCTCTCTCCCCCTCTCTCCCTTTCTAATATTCTGAAAATGAGCGGCACTGCAGCTTCCTGTGATGGGATGCTGGAAACACATTTCATTGGCTGAGGTAGGTGAGGAAGTCACATGGCCTCTTGGGATGCCAGAATGTTTACAATTAAGGGGCATCTTGAACAGGCTGAGGAAAAGCGCTAGTAACTTTAGCACCACCCTCTAAGCGCACTCCTTGAACCGTGCCTCAGACAGATACAGTACATGCCAGTTTCTTGGTCTGAAAAAGGGAAAAATACATGATTCTAGCCCTATACGCATTAAATGTGGTCAAACAGGCAAGACATGCTTGGTGTCTGAAACTTGCTTCTTTAGTTTTGCACTGGAGCTACAACACCTACGTATGCAATGTTGCACCACATTTCACTATGGGAACTAAAATAACCATCAACACACCCCCAACAGCATAATCCCAAATATCCATATTGGTGCTAATTCATTTATGCAGTTGTCTACCGTAAAATGTGATCCCGGAGATTTTGACCGTGGCGTGGCTGACACACAACAGTCTCCAGAGTTACTCAGAATGGAGTATAAAGAAAAAACATCCAGTGAGCAACAAGACAGAAACGTCCTGTTGATGAGAGAGGTCAGTGGAGAATGGCTAGACTGCTTCCAGCTGGCAGGAAGGCTACAGTAGCTCAGATAAGCACTCTGTACAACTCTGTTAAGCAGGAAAGCATCTCAGAATGCACAACCCATACAACGTAGAAGTGGATGGGCTACAACAGCAGAAGACTGTGACGACGGACAAACAGATTGTGATGCGCACTGAGCTAAAAGCAAGGCACAGTTTATTAAACAGGTTTGTACCAAAACACAGCAACACCAAGAACAAGGAAATATAATCAGAGGGCTAAACCGAGACAGAGTCAAAAAACAGGCAAGAGTCAACCAAGCAGACAACCAGACCAGGCAGAGGTACCAAAGGGAATAAACGAGAGGAGTAAACCAGAGAATCAAAAATAAAGTCAAAGCCAGAGTAACAAATAAGATCAAACAGAGAGAGCACTCGGTATGCTACAGAGTGCCAATACTTCACAATGAGCCAGTGCGAGAGAGAAGTATTTAAGCAAACAGACTAAATGATTGTCAGGTGACTAATCAATATTCAGGAGACCGAGAACGAGGCAACGGGGTGTGATTGGGCAGGGGTCGACACGTGACATCAGGTGGTGGGTTATGGGAAATGGAGTCCGGGAGATCGGAGGTGAGAGGAGAACCAGCAGGCATGACAAAGATCAAATCTGGATCATCTTCTCTCAGCCAAGAACAGAAAGCCTACACGGCTACAGTGGCCAAAACTAGACAGCTGAAGACTGGAACAATGCAGCCTGGCCTGATGAAAATTGCCTTTAATTGTAGACATTTTTGCATCCCAAGAGGCCATGTGACTTCCTTACCTCCCCCCAGCCAATGAGTATCTCATCACAGGAAGCTGTGGCCTTCAAATCTCATAGGAAAGTTTCCAGCATCTTGTGGAATCCAGGCCACAATTGAGGCTGTTCTGAGAGCTTCATACTCAGTATTAGCATAGTGTTCCTAATAAAGTGCTCAGTGAGTGTATATATTGTAGTGCTCAGCACTATTAAAAGAGATGCAGCTTTATTGCTGGCCACAGCTACACCGTACATAAGCAGAGTTTTGTCTTTACTAACAGCTTGTTTGCCACTCAGCTCGCGTCTAGTCTCACATTAACTTAACAAGGCCAAGAGCTGCCTACTGAAGCCGGAAAAGCAAATTCGACTGACATGCAACACAACCGATCACGAGCCTGCTATTTGGCACGATGTATAGAAGGAGGCAGTGTTGGAAATGGAGTAACAGCATAAAGCTAGAGTCCCTCGGGAAATAGGGAAGGATACGATGGGCGGAGAATCTGTGGCCGATTCTGCTGTTTACTAGGCTAACCTTAGCCGAAACAACAAAACCTTGATTAACCAGCTCAAAACCATACATGGAAGTGTGTATGTGGAAGTGTGGATAGCCAATCAGAATGCAACTGGTGGAATCCTGATAGTTCTAATGCACTAAAGATATCAGATTCTCTCCATCTACGTGTGGGCGGAGCATCTGTGGCTGAGACTAGACCACATCTGTATCCTTAAAATATTACATGAAATTCAGAACTTAGTATTTGGTACGTCCACCTTTAGCTATGATGACTATAAGTTGATTAACATAAGCTAGCAAACACTGACAAGTAGATCAGATACACCTGAATCGCCTGAAAAAAAGACTCTAAATAAATAAATAAATAAATAAATAAATAAATGAATAGAGCTGATCTGTTTTACATTAACTGTTCAATATTACAAATAACTTTAGTAACCATGTACAGAAATACAGTTTTCATTTATTTATCATTTTATTTATTTATTTATTATTTATTTTTAAATTTTTTAATCAAAACCAAGGAAAGCAAAATGACACAAAAAATGAAGAGGAAGTATCTAATTTTTTTTTCTAAATGGAAATTATGTAAATGAGGGGTGGTCCCTGACTTCTACACAGTGCTATAGCAGTTTTCATTTACTTAATGTCCAGTCAAATTATTAAACACAAGTTCTTCAGCTCTCAAATACAGAAAACACTTTTTTTTTTTTACAGAACGTTACATAGGAGCCTCAACAATTAATTATAATATCGATATTTAGTATATTATTATAGCTTCCATTATTTTTAGGAGACCCACTTTTAGTTTATCAATGAAATCTGCAGTCATGCCTCCGAACTTTATATTTACATCCACAGTATTTAGGAGACACTCTTATCCAGAGCAACTTACAAATGGATTATTTCTTATATAGGTAGATGAAGGTAGTGTTAGGAGTCAAGCCCAAGGACTCCTACTGGTATAGTGTAGGGTGATCAAGCCCGAGTCTACAGTATTATTACTACTGCTATACCAACCATGAAATATATATCATAGGTGGCAATTGCTCTTCTCTAGACAACTTACAATTCGGTCATAGAACCAGGAATTGAACCCAGGTCTACAGCGTAGGAGGGGAAGGTGTTACCCACTAAGCTATAACAACCAGCAAGTTTAGTCTTGGAAGTTGGTTGTGGTTTCTGCTTTTCAATATCCAGTAATGGCAAACGCATCAATGATCTCAAGGTCTGGACTCTGGGGACCTGCAAACTGTCTTCCTGTTTTTCTTAGCAATGGCTTCTTGGCATCTACACATCCTTTCAGATCCAATTTGAAGTACCCTTAGAAGTACCTCCTGAAAGTTTCTCCTGAAAAGGGAATAATCAGAGATGAATGAAAGTGAAATAGCCGAAGGGTGAGCTCAGACCTTGACCTAAACCCAGGAATCGTTTATTTTGACATTTTCTTTTATACTCTAATAAACCTAATAGATTATATACCTCTACACCAATACTGCCAAAATCCCATCACTGATTCCAAACTCAGCTGTATTCTAGTACAAACGTGCAGAATCAGCATGTCTCAGTGCAGTTTGTTTTCCTCACTGGCTAACAGGCATCATACGCTGACCCGGTTTGACCCAAATGTGTGGGTCTGTAACATCTGACTTCTCTCCAGCATATTTAGCTACATCATCAGAGACTTCAAGGTTCCCCTGTTATCAACACTTTAAGACCCACCACCCCATACATTTCAGGCTCAGGCGGCGGTGTGGTCAGCTCCACATGCCCACTCGGTCCCGCATTTTTGTTTTCACTTTAAGGTCAGACACACACGGACGGCGCGCGCTGACATTTCAAACTAAATGACCTGATAGAGCAAGCTGGTAGGACTCAAAGAGACACATTCTTTTATCTCAAGGCAACAATACAGCCAAAGCCAAAGCCCACACGCGATACCGTGACGGCTTCTGAGTCAGCCTGAAGCAGCCTCTCCAGGCCTTCCCCAATCAGTGTGCCAAAAGACCGGATTGCAGTTATTAACGCTGTAGGGATCTGCAAGACAGTCTGTAAAGAGTAACATGTTCAAACAGGCAGATTATGTGGAGAGTAGCTATGGCCAAGCATCGATGACCTCATTGGTCAAATTTAAATTAGCATACCAATCTCAAAGATATGCAATAAAGTTTATAAAGATTATTATTGCTTTGTTTTCGCTGTACCTGACTGACCCAATAGCCACAATTGCAGACATTCAGCAAGCAGTGATGCCCTCCATGAGTCATCCTCACATAGCACATAGATCGTTACGACGACTGCCCTTGACACCACGTCAACGTCGCCAAAGACTGCAATGGTTTTGTGCCAGACTGTCATGGAGTGACTCAGAATGGCAGCGGGGCATCTTCAGTGTCGAGTCCCGCTTTTGTCTTGATGGAGACGACCAACGAATCCGTGTGTGGAGGCACCGTGGTCAGCACCAAGATGAACGATTTGCTGTCACACCTCACACGTCCAGACGGCCTGGTGTCGCTCCACCTCCACCCCTACCGCACAGTCTGCAGGAACTGTGTGAGAATATTCAAGCTGCATGGGATGGATTATCACAAGACACCATTAGGAACCTCTACAACTCCATGCCGACACTTGTTGGGATAGTAAACATGGCAGTCCGATGCCATACTGAGACACTACTTCTGTATGTGTAGCTCAATAAATATTGATCATATCAGTCTAAATTGATCATCATTTATTGTTCCTGGTAACCTTTATCTTCCTTCCCAATAGCACTGCAATCCCACACCTCCTTCTGGGTGCAACTGTTCTCCAAAGCGAAACATTAGTCTTTTGAAAATCCCTGAGGTTCTACATAGGATTAAACCAGAAAAGCATCTTTTAGCTACTGTGCTTCTAAACTCCTTACCCTTGGCAGTTAGAGAGTCCAGTCCAGCTAAACTTTAAAACACACCTGTTCCCAAGCTTTTACTTCACCAAATCTATTTGTGTATATATAATCTTAGTTTTACATTGTATGTATCGTGTGTATTGACTCTTATTGTGTAGCACCTTATTGTGGGGTGTGCACTGTGTATGAAGGGTGCTCTATAAATAAAGCTTTATTCTTATTTATTATTACTGTTATTATTGTTATTATTTTTTTCCATGGTGGTAAACATGTCAGGAAAAGAGTGGCTGGACTATGGCTAATAAACGAACACCCCCATGTGTAATTTGGTCCACTTTAGTGCATTGAGATGTGAAACCAAGTGAACCAAATGGATAAACTCTAGTTTTAGTTACTCAGTCAGTGGCCTAGTAGAACTTGGTCACTCCTCCAGACGTGTGTTTTGCCCCACCACATTTTCCACGACCTCTGGATTTAATCTCTTAGTCATCTGATTAGTCATCTGTTGGTGATCCATTCACCCCATTACTCTGTCTTACTTAAGGCTCTATTTACAGTCTTTGTCCCTTTTAACTCATTAAATTCGGCCCCCAGAGTGGAAGTCCACATTGGTCATGGTTAAACGGATCAGCATGTGGAACTGGAGCAAGCTACCATCTTATTTTTAGATTGTACATTCAGTCTTTACTCATATGACAAGGAAAGAAATATATATACTGTATATATATATATATATATATATATTTGAATGGGCTTCCGTAAATAAATCCTTTTAGCAATAATTTGCAAAGAAAAATGTCAAATCATTACCTAGACAAAACCTGTTCTACATACCAACAAAGGTACTTTGATGCACA
>CM067494.1:26271720-26285404 GCA_034552555.1 Semaprochilodus insignis
TATATATATATATATATATATATATATATATATATATATATATATATGTTTCATAAAGATTCAGTGCTAAGCTGTCATACATATTGACGTAAGTTGCACATGTTTTTTTGGATATATGGAAATATATTTGAGTGTCAGTGCAACACCATCACCTATATGATATACTTTTTGCACATATAAGGAAATATAAGGAAATAAATATATGGAAATTAGTAAATATATTTTTGGAATTCCAGTGCTAAACTGTCAAAAAAAAGTTTTTATGGATATATGGAAATATATTTGGGATTTCAGTGCTAAGCCGTCACATATATGGACTTATTTCGTCCACATATTATGCATATAAGGAAATACATATTTGGGATATGTATTACACATATGTAAATATTTCAGTGCCACACCATCATATATATGACATATAATACATTAAGCACATATAAATAAGGAAATATAAGGAAATAGGAACAAAAGGAAATTGGTAAATTGGTTAGGAAGTGCCATTACTTCAGGGGACAGCTTGGGAATGGCTACACCTTTATAAGTTGTGAGGTGTTATTTTGTGAGTGAGGCTGACCACTGGGCAGCATGCTCATGGCAAGGTGATGTGAATTATCGGAGATTGAACAAGGGATGACAGTGGGTGTCAGATGGATGGGAGACTTTCTGAAGTTGTGCAGGCATTTAACATTCCTCAACCCACAGTGTCCCCTGTATCACGGGAATACATCATAAAAAGCATTACCACCCACAGTGGACAGTGCAGTGGCCACCCACAGGTGCTTAATGACTGTGACCAGCGGTGTCTGGCTAGATTTGCCTGTGCGAACAGACAAGCAGCTCTTGCAGAAATCGCATCCCACATGCATATCCCGTAGGTCACTGTAGCACTCTATATTCCGTGGCATATAGGAACAGAAAACCCACCAGAGTGCCTCTGTTAGCACCATGACACTGGACACACCTGGGCTCATGAGGTTGCTTACTGGACCGTAGAGGACTGGCAACATATGGCATGGCCTGATGAGTCATGGTACTAGTTGTTTCAGGCTGATGGTAGGGTTTGTGTGTGGTGCAGGCAAGTTGTAAACAAGGCACTGTGAAGGCTAGCGGTGGCTCTATACTAGGGTGGTTTGTGTTTTCGGGGCATGGGTTGGGTCCACTGGTCATGGGCATGGGTTGGGTCCCTTGACCGGTGCCCAATACTTTTCAGTGCTTGGTAACCATTTACAGCCCTTCATGGACTTCATCAGGACCCCCAAAGTGACGGCATATTCCAGCAGGAAAATGGACTGTGTCATCGGTCCCAAGTTGTCCAGAACTGGTTCAAGAAGCATTACAGAGAATTCCACGATCATGCCTGATGATATGATGCAAGCAAGGATGGGCCTTATCGCTGTACCTGACTGATTATATAAGGTCATCTTGTTGCGTGTGCCTTTGAAGGTGATGTATGCAAGAGAAGAGTTTGAAAGCAATTCAAGAGTTTGAAAGCAATTTAAGCTGTTGGAGAGGGGTCGCAGCATAGGGCTCAGGGAAGTAGGATGGTCTTATCGATGTATTGCGCACCATACCGGCCATGCGGATGTTACCATAGGACACTGTTGGCGGCGGTGGATAGAAGGAGGTGCGCACCAGCGACATGGAGGATCCAAACCACAGAGAGAAAACCGACAAACTGGCCGTCATGTGCAGAATGACGATTGTGGACATTCAGTGAGCAGTGATGCCCTCCATGTTAGTGCCAGCACCATTGGCAGACGCCATTCATTCCCACTAGCATTGCAATTCCACACTTCCTTCTGGGTGCAGCAATCTTTTTGGCGATGAGTGTATTAACTATATAATCCACAAATTTTCATATTTCTGTCTTGGCTACATGATGTTCCCCAAATAAGCCAAGCTAGATGCTCTTTGTCTCGCTACTAAAGGGTTAATACTTGCCTCAAGATGTTACTGTTTATCAGATAACCACAGCATCCACAGTGTTTCATGTGTCTAAAGCTCCTAATGGCTGGAGGGGTCCATTACTCCATCATCAAACCCTCCACCACCCACCGTAGCACCAGCGCTAATTACTCCACCAGGCCGTTACTCACATAAATCAGTCAGAATCCGGCTGTGAATTTCAGGCCTTATTGCAAACATCAGCTCAAGCACTTCATAACCAGTTACGTTGAAGTAACCAGCTCGCTGTTTGGTATAAACAACCATCCAGAAACAAAGAATGGATGTTTGGCGGTGAGGGAAGAACTTTCATGGCTTGTTTCCCACCGTGTCAACCACAGTGGACTTCAAGACCCAAAGAAGAAGACACTGCGGAAGCCGCACCAAAGCCTTTCTCACAAGTCGCCCCTGTAATTCGCTGGAGAATTAAGAGTTTTAATTAGTTTTTATTTCATGCATGACGGCCACAAAAACCCTTCATTCTTCCACACGGCTCAGGATAGCTGGAATTCCATTCAAGGCCGAGGGAGCCGTCAACTTCGCTGACCGCATCCTCTCTTGCTCTTAGTCTTTTATCTGTTCATGACTCCCCAACAATTCCCAAACATTCAGTCTGAGCACCAGCCGAGCCAGGGTGAGATAGAAACACCATCTGAGCTTCTACAGGCTGTAGCACACTGAAACTGACTCTTTGGGACAAATGTACCCCAAATATAGTCGATTAGCCAAGACACGTTTGGTGTCTGAAGTTACTTTTGCACCGCTACTATGAGGCTAATGTTGCTAACAAGTAATAGGAGTTTCTACTTCTTCTTCTTTGGGTTGTTTAAGGAATGGTTTAAATCATATTCCCAGCTAGCAGTGTACTATCGGGCTGTGTTCAGCTGAGGCGCGGTACATCTGGCACACTGTTGGACATCATCAGGGCAGAGTATGTGCCAATACCTGGTGCAAGGTGTGGCTGAGTACTGGACAACCAAACTTGTAAAGGATCCTAATGGTGTCCTGTGATAATCCATCCCATGCAGCTTGAATATTCTCACACAGCTCCTGCAGATTGTGCAGTAGGGGTGGAGATGGCCTTCTGGATGTGTGACAGTTGACAACAAACCGTTGATCTTGGTGCTGTCCACGGTGCCTCCACACACAAATTTGTTGGTCAACTCCACCAAGACAAAAGCGTGACTCGTCACTGAAGATGACCCGCTGCCATTCTGAGTCACTCCATGACAATCTGGCACGACACCATTACAGTCTTTGGTGACAATGATGTGGTGTTAAGGACAGTCGTCGTAACGGTCTGTGCGCATGTAGTCCTGCATCGTGCAGCTGTCCGCCAATGGTGCTGGCACTAACAGGACGACTCATGGAGGGCATCACTGCTCGCTGAATGTGGCTGTTGGGTCATTCCATGCATGTCAGACAATTCGTCGGTTCTCTCTCTGTGGTTCGTGTAGGCCTCCCAGATCCTTTATGTCACTCTTGCGTGCCTTCTTTCAACCACTGGTAGCATCCACATGACCAGTATGACAGCACAATACGTTGATAAGACCATTGATGCGCCCCCAGCGATACGTGAAGCATATTTCCCTGGCAAAGGACGCTACCAACACAACAGCACAAGTCAGAATGGAAAGCACACACAACGGGACTATCTTATTTAGTCAGTCAGGTACAGTGATAAGGCCCATCCTTGCTTACATCACACGTGTGGCTGAGCATGAAACTTGAATCATGTGCATGTCCCATGATGGCAACCTACCCACCAAGTTTCATTCCTGTCGGTTGATTCCTTCTGGGTGCAACTTATTTTTCGATGATTGAAAAGAGTGTAACTGAGCAGCCAAGACATTTTTGGTCTCCAAATTTTGCTTCCTTACTTTACCGTTGGAACTTTGTGTGAAGCATGCATAATACACACTTCTTACTAAATGCTTCTCAAACTGTGTCCAGTGTAGCTAAAAGACTCGAGTGCATGCAACACAGGCATAACGTTTACAATTTACATTTACATTTAAGGCATTTAGCAGACGCTCTTATCCAGAGCGACTTACAACCGTGCTTAGTGTTCCATTGGATAATATTCCAGCTAGTACAGGAAGTTCAGAACCTAAAACTCACCATGAGCTCAGACACTGCCCGAACAGGGGGCCAGTGCTGATATCTAGATAGATCAATAGACACATATAGAGCAAAAAGAGCACTACCTGGCAACCCCAGCCCAGTGCTCACACCTATAGAAAAGAAAAGAAAAAGGTCATTAAAAGTGCAATATAAGTGCAACACAACTTACACCTCTACTAGTGCTTACTCACTTAAGTGCATTATGAAGAGATGGGTCTTTAGTCTGCGTTTGAAGACCGCGAGAGACTCCGCTGTTCGAACACCCAGTGGGAGTTCATTCCACCATCTACAATTGGCTATGACTGTTCACTTTCAGTGGTTACAAGCATGCTAGCCTTCCATGAGGCTCCACTAACGGCAAAGCCGGCTGGTGTTTTGCTCAGCGTTTTCTGGCTAGCCTGCTGACGGATAAGCGGAGAATTAGACGAAATACCAACTTTCATAGCTCATTTTCCAAACAGAGGCCAATTTATTTGTTTATTCATCATTTATTCTGTTTTTTGTTATCCATTTTTAAATGACTTGGTTCATAATATTCATCTAGCACTGGGTCGACAACAACATATAAAACAAAAAAAAATTGTTTTACATCTGGCTGGGTCGTTGTTTTATTTCTCACAGTTGATTGTAATATTTGTCTGTTTATTTATTTTCCAAAATAAAAGTCTCTGTGCATTTAAAATCTGTTTGAGGAGATATAAAATGAGTTGGATCCTGTATGCAGGACAGTAATCTGGGTGGTCCGAGGGTGGACCAGCAGTGGTGAACAGTCAGCAGTGCTGACCTTATCAAGCCAGCAGGCCAATACATGCCTGCTAAAAGAAGTAACTAAAGAAGCAACATTTGGACACCATATACCATATGCCATCTTGTTAATCTTGAATATCCAAAGTAATAACCTGCTGAAACAAACACAACAGATAAGTTTGGCTTCCATGCTGGTTAAGCTGGTATAGTGCTGGGCTGGTGCTAGTTTACCTGGTCACTCTGCATAGCAATGCTGGTTGACCAGTATACTAGGATAGAAACACAACATGGTGGTTTGCCGGTTTGCTGGCGACCTTCCATGCTGCTCTATGCTGGTTTTGCTAGTAGGATAGAAGCAACTGAACACTACTAATGTACTGTAAAATGTTTAAAGTGCATGCACAAATAGGGAGTTATATTTTAGCACAACAGCTGTTTCCATTGTTCCCAGTATGTTCTAAACCACACTGGCAACTCAGCGTGACCATATCGAAGAGCTGGATGCGGTTTGAGCAGGTTGATTGAAGTTTAGGGGGATCTATTTACAGAAAAGCTTAGGGTGACTATTGACTTCTAGTGTTTGCTAGCAACATTAGCCTTGTATCTCCAGAGCTAATCTAAGGAAAATGACCTAGAAAGTAGAAAAGAGAACAAGCGAAAGAGTGAGCGAGGTGTCGCCTGATGAATCAAAGAGGGTTAATTGAATTAACGGATGTCTTGGTGAAAAGCTGTGAGGCCTGGCTTTGCGTGGGTGGCTTGGAAGGCAGACGTGCTATTAGTTTTTCCTTCCTGCACTTGTCCCCACCATGTTCGCATTGTGTTCAAGCATTCATGATGGATGTGGCTCAGCCCAAAGAGGTGACTCAAGGTAGCTGTGAATGTTCCAGGGGCCTTAATTCAAGGTTGCCTTGTTCAGTTGGGAATAAGGCTTTTTATTGGGCCTGAACCAAACCCAAATATAGCTTCACCTATCCATGGATCGCCCACAGATGCATTCTTTGCACTCTTTGGACAAACTTTACAGAACATTGATTCATATCAACCTAATGAGACACTGTAGCATACAAGGTTATGTTAATTATTTAAAATGATATTCATTTTCAATGCATGTGAGAAGTCAATCGGTTGGAGAGTTTTAAAGTTAGCATGCTGGCATTCTTACACTCATCATCAAAAAAAAAGCTGCACCCGGAAGGAATCAACCGACAGGAATGAAACTTGGTGGGTAGGTTTGACATCATGAAACATGTGAATGATTCATGTTTCACGCTCAACCGTGCATGTGCATGGACAGGCCTTATCGCTGTACCTCACTGACAGTGGATAGAAGAAGACATGTATCAGCAACATGAAGGATCTGGGAGATCTGGGAAACCACAGAGAGGGAGACCCGGCAGACTGTCCAACATGTTGGAGTGATCCAACAGCCACGATTGCGGACATCCAGCGAGCAGTGATGCCCTCCATGAATCATCCTGTTAGTGCCAGCACCACTGGCAGACGGCTACACGACACAGGACTACATGCATGCAGACCGTTGGTCAGCGCATTGCCAGACCTATTCCCAACTGAGAATGTGTGGAATGATATTGGACAAGCTATCAACACTCCACCCCTACTGCAAAAACTGCAGGAACTGTGTGAGAATATTCAAGCTGCATGGGATGGATTATCACAGGACACCATTAGGAACCTCTACAACTCCATGCCGAGACATCTGGCATGTTGCGTTAGCCCGACGCCGTACTGAGAGACACTACTTCTGTATGTGTGGCTCAATAAATATTGCCCATATCAGTCTAAATGTATCATCATTTATTGTTCCTGGTAACCTTTATCTTCCTTCCCAATAGCACTGCAATCCCACACCTCCTCCTGGGTGCAGCTATTCTTTTGATGATGAGGTATTTTACTGTAAATCTGCCTGTAAAACTTTGTCTAGCTACACCTACAAAGTCAGCAAGTTAGCAAAGCATTTTAAACTGGAAACTCATTGAATCTAAACAAAGATCGCAACAACTTCTCATGAGGTTTTAGCCAGTGTTCTGTTAGGCATGTCCGAGCTAGCAACAATAGCTATTAGAGTAGCATTTTGGGCAGAAAGTGGCTTGGTCAGGACTGATTGTAGCTCAACTAAAATGTGGCTTTATTTGCTTACTTTCAGTGTAGACCTAATGCCATACGGAGCCAATGCTACCGCAAAGTACGTAACATATGTAGCGCTTAAACAAATGAAGAAAAAAAACAAAGTATGGTGCCAGTGGCCCAACGTAGCATACATTAGCTTCTACTAACAAAAGCCTATCTGGCCAATAGAACGAACATGTGATGTAGGCTTTGGGTTTTATAGGATGCATCTTGCTTGTGTTTTGTTTGTCAGGCTTTTTGGTCAAAAAACAGGACTGATGAAGATACGGAAACAGATACGGAAGCATGGAAAGCATGGAAGAAACGACAGCACGGAAAAAAGGGACTAACAACCAAAACACAATGATGTGGGTTTCATAGCAAGAATAGCCTATATCAAGTGTATTAACAGAGGGCCACTTTGGCTTTTGTCAGTGGGTGCCAATGTTAGCTAGTTTAGGATTGGTATTAGGAGTCATAACTTACCTTAGCAGTTGCAGTCATACTTCTTCACTTTCTCCTCTCTTTTTTTCCATTTTTGGACTCAAATCTATTCAAGACACACAAAACACACAAAATGTTGAACAGACAAGAGTCTCAGTCAGCGCAGCAGATGTTTGCACCCGGACATCTTAACAAGTCGTCCGGAGTTGAAAGAATTTAGACCCTTTTAAAACCATCAATTGTGCCACACTAAAGAAAGTAGTGATCATGAAAAGGTGAAATGGTGCACAGGTTCTGGCATTGTTGTTTGCCTCTGGGATGTGCAGAAGAGTTTGGACCCAGAAATGCCCACCCAACGTGTTACCACTGTAATTATTAACCTATTATCGTTTACAGACAATTAGAAAATAAGCATGGAACCTTCCGGTTAGTGCAATTAATGCTGCATTGCTAGCATTATTGACATGGACCCCTATGATTCTGTTAACAGACCACCTAAAACACCTTTGCCACCCTGTGTGTGAAATGTTGCAATTGTGTTGGGCTGCTAGTGAGCAACGAGGAGTTAAAGGTGAGGGGTGATGAACACGAAACACTGAGCACAGTGAATATTTTGAGAACTGAGAACTGGCCGAACCCAATCGAACCCTTGAACAGGTCCCTGTTGGGTTCAGAGAGAAACTGAAGGCTCTGGTTGGTCCAGCAGTCAGGAAGGTTGAGCTTTAATGTGGGAACAAACTGCTGCTGCTTGTTGCGGAGGAGGTTGGAGCTACCTGATCAAAAGCAGCAGGATCTCTTTTATCTTCTTCTTGTTTATTGTCCAATGCAGGTCAGCCCAGTTAGTTAGACAAATAATTCACAGACGGAGGAGACATTAGCTCACTTATTAATGGCTCCTTCTTTTCCTCCCTTTCTATCACTCTCTCCATCTTTTTCCATTCATCCATTCACCTTCAGCTCTCCCCCTCTCTCTCCCTTCATCTCTCCTTCCCTCCAACCCACAGGTCTTCAGTATTGTGTAATAGGCCACCAGGTTGTAGCAGGTGGGCAGGGTGGGTGAAGATTAAACATTGCATTGTTTGGTTGATTCTGGATGAGATTCCTATAATGATTCGGGAATGTTTTTTTGTTCTCTACAGACCTTATTAGGTAAAAAAGGAAATCCAGAAACATCACTCCTGCACTAAGATGCTTTGTGAATACAGTGCTATACTGTATTACTGCCACCAGTTTCTCCTCCTTGTGCACGGTCCAGTAGAACCGCAGCTTCCGAGGCCTCCCCATATCTCACGTCTCTTCTAGGATTTCCGAAGTTAGAACCATTGACCAACTGCACTTGCACATCACGGGGGCAGTGAGCGCACTTGCCTGGAGCAGTGGGCAACAGTGCCTTGCTCAAGGGCACTTGAGCACATGCCCTGTCAGCTCAGGGAATTGAGCCGGCAAGCTTCCATTCATGAGGGTGGTTCCCTAACCTCCAGCCCCCAACTGCCCCCAGCTGCCCCAATATCTGTACTTGCTTTGCTATTTCCTGTCTGATGCTGAAGAGAGATCACTTATTGGCTCATTTGCATGAGCTGAGACTATTTTCAAAGCTGCAACTTAATACTATTAAACAAAGATCGTTTATCCAAAGACTGATATAAGACAGCTATCCTGACCACCTTACACCACGTAATCGAGATGATGGGAGTGCACCACAGCTCTAGGAAACCTGTAATGATTTTATTCCAACACTGTGATAAAATGGTTAAGAAGTTACTTGGTCTAAGGCCAGCATAAGCTAGCTAGCGATCTAGTGCAACAGCCAATTCAGCTACAGCATTAGTATAAGGAATATGATTGGCTAGTTTGCAACAATTCAGATAGATTAGCTGAAAAATGCAGGGATCATGGCTATTGCACTAGCTAGCATACCTGCCGGCCAACAGTTTCAAGTTGCCTCTTATCTTCAAACGTCACATTAACTGTATGTAGGGCTTCATTTTGTCCTGAAGGTTTTCTGTATCTAAATGTTTAGTAGTTGGAGTCATAATGAACTTGATGCTGCTGTGAGCTTTGGGAGAGCGGGATTGCAGNATCAGCTAGCTCAAGTCCCCTTTTCTGGCCACTTTTACAGAATCCCTGCTAGGAAAAAACAGCATAGGTCAGCATGGCTGGTCACCAACAAAACCGGCATATCACTGCTCTCAGAACAAAACCACATTTCTCAGTTTTTGCGTTTTTCAGTTTTTTGATATGATATGAAAATGCCTGTTGGCCTTCATATTCTGTGTACATTTATTGATGAATGGACCAACAGAACTGGTCCAAAATTACTGGGGAAAAGGTCTCGTTTCATTGACGTACCTTAACTGTATTTTTTCCCCTTCTTTCCTCTCTTTCCTCCAAAGTTCTCATTTTGGAGATACAAGGTTTTGTTCTGACAGCAGCAGTTTATTGTGTTTTTGATGCTGGAATGCTTGTAATGTAAAATGTTTTTATTCCAAGCACTTTTGGACCATTTCTATTGGTCCACTGGTCCAATTTTTCCCACTATGTGAATGTATTTTGAGATGTGCTCGAACGAAATAGAAAGACTTTGCTTTTTGGACGGTGATGATTTGTTGTTTCAAATGCTGATATACTGTTCAATCAGGAATGGTTGTTGTTTGGCTGATCACCAGCCCCAGATCAGTACCAAACCATGTCTCAACTAACATAGACCAACTATGACCACTGTTTGACCACTGTTTTTCCCAGCAGGGATCCGAGTCTTGTAGTTTTACCCTGGTGGTGTACAGTTAGAGTCCAGCTATTCTTGAAAATGACTTTTGCCCCAGTTTTGGTACCAGTTCTCAGAGTCCATGCTGATTGCGGACTTTGAGAGTTCAAAGTCAGGAGACAGAATTGAGTTTACCTCTCGATCTAATGTGTACACTGGTCAATGACTCAATCCAAACAAATTCCTCCAACTCCCATAAAATGAGAGTGCCGAAGAAGTAAATACAGCAAGTAAATAAAGACGAATGTGTGTAGTGAAGATTTAGTATCAGGCTGATCACATTTTTTTATCTATGACCCCATTAAATATGTTATACTTGATGCTCCTTACTCAGTATAAACAGTTGCTCCATGTTTGTTTATTTGCATCTTCTAGTGATGAGAGAATGCATGCATTCATTCAAGTTCAGTTGTGTTCAAGTTATGCGGTGTGTGATGCGGTGTATATTTCCGCCACACAAAAAAATCTGCAGAAACCAATCAGATAGTGCGAGTCTCCAGTTTATTTATAATCTGATGGGTCTTTAAAACATGTGAGTATTATATTTGATCACTTATTAAATGAGCACAATTATCCAATATTACAGATCTGTGAGTGGCAGAAGTATGTGAATCTGTAGAATCAGCAGATAGTTTGAAAGCCTAATTAGAGTCATTCCAATCAATGGGATGACACTCAGGTGTGAGTGGCCTCTGTGCTGTATTGAAAGAACAGGAATCTATCAGTTATATCTTCAATAACACGATTGTGGAAGTGTATTGTAGCACAAAATAAAGGAGACTTCTGAAAACGAATTGTTGACAGGCTGGAGGTCACCTCTAAAGGGTTTGGACTCCACCAATCCGTAGTCAGACAGACAGTGTGCAAATGGAGGAAATCCGAGACCATTATTACCCTACCCAGGATGGTCCACCAACAAAGATCACTCCAAGAGCAAGGACTGCAATAGTCTGCAAGCTCACAAAGGAACCCAGGGAAACTTCTAAGCAACTAAAGGCCTTTCTCACATTGGCTAATGTCCACCATCAGGAGAACACTGAACAATGGTTCCAAGGATAAAGTCACTGTTCTCCAAAAAGAACACTGAGTTTGCTGAAGACCATGTGGTGCGACAAGCCAGAAGACTATTGGAACAATGTTTTGTGGACAGATGAGACCAAAATGGAACATTAGGTTTGAATGAGAAGCATTAGGAGAAAAGAAAGCACCGCATTCTAGCTGTGAAGCATGGTGGTGCTGTATCTTGGTTTGGGCCTGTTTTGTTGCATCTGGGCCAGAATGGCTTGCCATCAATGATGGAACAATGAATTCTGAAGTGTACCTGCAATTCTACCAAAGAACAGTTAAAGAAAGTTAAGGACGTTTTGGAATGGCCAAATGACCTTAATCCAATAGAAATGTTGTGGAAGGACCTGAAGCAAGAAAACCGACCAACATCCCAGAGTGAAAGCTGTTCTGTAGGGAGGAATGGGCTAATAGACCTCTAAGCTGATGTGCAGGACTAATCAACAGTTGCCCAGAATGTTTAGTTGCAGTTATTGCTGCATGAGAAGAAGGTCATGCCAGATACTGAAAGCAAAGGTTCAACCACAGATTGGTAATATGGGATGATTTTCCTCAATAAATAAATAAATTAATAAATTGCAAAGTCTATAATTTCTACGTCATTTTTTTAATTGGGTTCCTACTTTGATGTTGTTTTAGGTTATATTTATGCAGACATATAGAAAACTCCAAAGGGTTCACAAACTTTCAAGCACTACTGTATATAAAGATACTCTACACCCTTAACAATACGTGAATGTTAGAATAAGATTCAAATAGTGAGACTCACTGTAACTCAGCACCGAGCACCGGGTGGAGTATATGAGAATCAGATGGATGTTACAATCAGACTGGAGGTGCTGCTGTGTCCAGGCCAGAGGACCTGATGGATATGAGTCAGGAGAATCAGACCAAGATCTTCATCACCAGCTGCGAGCGCTGACCTCACTACACAGCTGCATTTCAGAGGAGGGGTAACAGAGGGCAAGACTGAGCAGAGAGCATCTCTACTAAACACAGACACACATACACAGTCAACACTCAGCATCAAAGTGCCATAAACTCAGCAGGGAGGTAAAATACACACGCACACACACACACACACACACACACACACACACACACANGGGAGAGAGAGGGAGGGAGGGAGAGAGAGGGAGGCAGAGAGACAGAGAGGGTAAGAAGTAACAAGAAAGAGGGGGAAAGAGCAAAAAAAGGAGAAGCAAAAAAAAATCTGATGGGTCTTTTAAACAGTAAAAACAGAGATAAAGAGAAAGAAAGAAGAAAAGAGACATATAGCGAGTGAAAACAGGGACTGGCAAAGGGAGAGAATGTGAAAGAAAGAGAGAGAAGGAGAGGCAGAGAGAGAGAAAAGGAACAGAATGAGAGTCACACAGAAGAAACAACAGAAAGACAGAGAGCAAAAGGAATACAAATAAAAGAAAGACAAAGAATAGAGAGGGACAAAGAAGGAGGGATGCAGAGAGCAGAATGAAATACAAAGAGAGAGAAAGAGGAAAAAAGGAGAGAAAGAGGAAATGTGAGAAAGCAAGAGAGCAAAACGGAAATAAAAAAGAGGGAGAGAAAGTGAGTGGAAAAAGAAAATGAGAAAGACAAAGAAAAAGGCAAAGAGAGAGAGAAATAAAAAGAGACAGTGAAGAAGAGAGACAAGACAGAAAGAAAGAGAGAAAA
Organism: Semaprochilodus insignis; assembly: GCA_034552555.1. Classification (NCBI taxonomy): domain Eukaryota; kingdom Metazoa; phylum Chordata; class Actinopteri; order Characiformes; family Prochilodontidae; genus Semaprochilodus; species Semaprochilodus insignis. The sequence continues at coordinate 26,284,607 of CM067494.1, forward strand.
AAGAAAGAGTGAGAGAGAAAGGACAAAAGGAAAAGAAAGAGAAAGAAAGAAGAAAAGAGAGAGAAAGACATGCAAAAAACAGTGAAAGAAAAGAGAAAGAGAGATCGAAAGAAAGACATGCAGAAAAAAGAGAGAGAGTGAGAGAGAGACATGCAGAAACAGGGAGAAAGAGAGAGAGAGTGTGTGAGAGAGAGAGAGAGACATGCAGAAAGAGAGAGAGAGAGAGAGAGAGAGAGAGAGAGAGAGAGAGCAGGGGGTAAAGTGATATATACAAGGTTATTTGGTTATTTGGGTTACTAGTTTATTGGTGTTGCTTGGCATGTTAAAGTCATTCTGACCCAAACAGAGAGACATGAAACACACACTACACAAACAGACACTTACACACACCACACACATACACACACACACACACAACACATGCACACATACACTACACACACACACACTACACACACACACACACACACACTACATACACACATACACTACACACTACATAAACACACACGCACACACACACACACACACACTACACACACACACACTACACACGCACACATGCACACGCACACACACACTACACACGCACACATACACTACACACGCACACACACTACATACACAAATACACTACACACAGGGGAGGAAGGAGAAGACTGGGTTTTTAATGAGCTCTGCTTCTACATTCCCACTGATTGCTCTTATTACAGCCTGCTTAGTCAGCATCTTCACCGCTAGACCTATGCTGGGTAAGCTGCTTGCAGACATGATCATTTGAGACCTGTGAAGTTGCAT